>JAIUJM010001177.1:0-10085 GCA_026262225.1 Inosperma sp. D86 | reverse complement strand
ATTGCTCCTTCTCACATTTGCGGGCAGCAGGAGAGATGATAGAATAAGCACTAAATTGAAGTGGCATCACAATACGTCACATTCGTCACATTAGATTACGCTCAAGTAATATTCGGGATCAGAAGAGACGGCCGTTGAGAAACGGAAACCGTTTCCGAGAAACGTCAACTTTGAGCTAAGCTAATAGATGAGGGACTTCAACAATTTCGAACTAAGTGGTCACGTGACCACGCACATGACATTGACATTGACAGTGACACCCAAGTGACACCTGCCAACACTTGTAGTGGCTGCCTGAAGCCTTCAGTCACTGCCAACTGGCAGATATGTGTCATACATCCAGGCTGCCAGTATGCAGTGGCTGCCAGTTGGCAGTCACCCTCAGGGAGGTGCCCTGTTGTGGGCCGTGATGGGCAGCTGATGTAAACAATGGTCAACACTACAGGAAACAGTGGCCAATACTACTTTTAGGCTATAGGACCTTGTCGGGCACCATTTTGGGCGGGGTAAAATGTGCTAAATAATGTAGTAATATTTCCTCATTGTTGTGCACAATTAGCGCAGGGTATGGGGCGGGAATGGATGGATTGGGCAGATGCGATTTGGATGACGATCTATTTTTAGTTGTTTTCGGGGAAACTCATCCACTTCCGTCGTTCCGTGATTATTATGATGTCATTGATATAAGATCCGAATTTCGGATGCATTCCCAAATGGGTTGGTGCCTTAAATAACAATCAACACTGCACGGCATGAGACGGCATGGTGTCCAACACTGCTCCAATGCTGTAGCGCCTTGTCGGTCATCGTTTTTGGTGGTTCAAAATGCTAAAAGTAACATAGCAAGGTTTTATCAATGCTACATTCAATAAATACATGGTGTGGGGGCTGGAAAGGGATGGATTAGAAAAGGATGTGTTGGATGACACGCTAATTTTAGAAATCGTCGGAGGAACATCCCTTCCGCTTTCAGAAAGTTCATGTTGTTCTATTGTCCTTATTCTATCCTTCTCCATTCAAATTATATAAAACCAATTGCATCAAAAGAATCTTGAAATCAAATAATGTTTTTGGGGGAATTAGCTACCAGAAAATGCAGTCAGACAACAATGAATGGAGGATATTTACCACCTATATATAAATGTTACCATCTTCTTCATCACCTTCAATGGCAAAGTCTTCATGATCCTCGTCCTCGTCCTCGTCCTCATCCTCGTCCTCATCATCTTCGCTGTCCTGTTGCTCTTCGGAAAGTTGAATGTCATGAGGGGTGGGTCCAGAGGGCGGTGTGTCCTCGTTTTCCTGAAGAGGTCGTTGCCAAAGTGAACGAAAGTGATCTGCAAGCAACCGTTGAAGTCCTGCTTGAACATGTGCATATGCGACCAATCCTTCTGTAAGATCTTTTTCATCAAGCCGGAGATTGGCTTGAGATAACCACCACTTGGACTTCCACTCTAGAAATGCAAGGACCCGTCTCATCTCCTCCCGTAACAACAAAACCTCTTCTGATGCTCTTGCAGCCCTTGCCCGACTTTTGGCCCATTCAACTTGCAGGATCTCGTCATTTGAATCCTCAGGGTTTTCAGAGTAGCCACCTGACATCCAGATCCAAGAAAGGGTTCTTCGAGTTTCCCCAGTACCGTCCCGTCGCTCGCGTTCTTGTTCGAAAAGATCAAAATCGTCGGTTTCGACAGCAGGGTCTTGTACCGGGGCAGCAGTCTCTATTTGATCATCTTCCCATATCCCGCGATGCCCTACACGTGTCTTTAACCGGTTGGCATCCTGATACCCTCTGATATCAGCATCGGCCAACACCATCAGCTCTCTCTCCCAGTCTCCTGGCTCAGAAAGCTGAACCTTGGCTGCGCGAGCTGCACGATACTTTTCAGCTGCAACTTTTGCGCGTTCGTGTACCCGACCGATCACAGTCCTCGAGCGAGTACCTTCCCTCTGGCCGCGCACATTCTTGTTTTTGAATTGGACAAGGCGACTCTTGATCTTCAGGGTGTGACGGAGGCTGTCTAGGGCATCATAACATTGAGCCGTCCAGAGCTTCTCCTCGATAAATGGCAGCTTGTCATGACATACTCGAGGTCGTTCATCGTGCGGAATCTGAGACGGGAACCATAGTTCCACTTCTTCTGGGTGTTTGGGGACCACGGACAAACCATCCTTCACTCGGAGATCGGCCTTGAATTGCAGCAGCCCTGGCATATAGATTGGAAGGACCTGCTCCCATACCCTTATTCGCGTGGTGAGCTGATTTCGCTGCTCTGTGAGACCGCCTTCCTGGTGCGCTGTTGACTTGGAATCCATGTCTTTGGCCAATCGCCGAATTCGACGTCTTCCATATCAACATCAGCAAGTAATAATTGAAAAGGAAGAAAAAACCAACTCACTGAGCCTCTTCAATCTCCAATCCCATCACAATGAATGCGGAAGCACTGGTTGCATGGAAAACCACACCACCAGTTGCCAACCGCTCTTCCTCCTCCTTGGCAAGTTCCTTCTTTGCTTGTGCCTCAGTCATGGCTAATAATTCTAAGCCATGTGTGCAAACATATGAATTTCGACGCCTTACCTACACCCTCCGTGTGATATGGATTTGGTTTTTGCTTGGGAAATCCATCCTGCTCCCAAGCCACACACATTGCTTCCCATTTCCTCACCGTCTTCTCGTCCAGCGCAGCCGTCAACCCTCGATGACCTTCAGCCTGCAAATTGCGATCGCCTAGTGCGGCTTTGTATTTTCTCATCAACGTCTTCCCTAAGCCAATGTATTTTTGCCAGTTCCAGAAGCTAAAGTGGTCATCGAGGACATCGTGGCGAGACCCAGGTCCTTGGCTCTTCGTTGAATTCCCCACTGCATTGTGCCCTGCCCAAACACGCTCCGGACATTCGCAATCTGATCGGCCGACACCAGGAATGAAGTTTAGTGAGTAAACTTGGTGGTTGACAGTGTCGTGTGTAGGCTCGTGAAGCTTGGGGATCGCTGGAATAAGTTTTGTCTTTGTCGGAATGCGGAGTTCAGTCGGCCATTGTTCGGTCATGCGTTTAAACAGGTTGATAAACCATTGACAGGCGATGTCGTAGCTAATCAGGACAAGGAGAGTGGTATAGTGTTGGAGGGCAGAGGCGAACACATAATCCATGTTGGCGTATCTACAACAAGTCATATTAATAGTTGAACATGAAAAAATAAATTTCAATACTCACCGCTCGCCTTTCTGTAGATTGCCCACCCCTTCTGGAAGGATCATCTCCGATCTCCCACAAAATACTCCACCGACACCGGTATAACGAAGACCCTTCGAAAACTGATTATTTGCCTGTGCTAATGCCTGAAAACCGACACATGTACTGATCTGGGATTTTTTAGCATTCGGAGAAATTGGGGATTGCATATATGCCGACTCACATCTTCGTCCTTCGCCCTACTCAGCACATACGATTCGTATGGCACGCGTGGAACCATATATGCCCATCCAATACCTAGTCCCGGATCCTGCGAGTAGTTTGAAACCAGTTGATTCTTCAAATGAAAGTTCGCATCCATACAGAGAAACGTCATATAGAGAAACCTGTGTCCACAAATAAGCGTAAGAATATGCTTCAAAGAGTGCTAAATACCTTAAGCCCACAGGGGCATTCTCCCATTCATCCGGAAGGTTTATACCGGGGTGGGGGCAAGATGGACATCTAATCACGAGTTGACCTGGCACGGTCTCCTCGACTTTGCCGGGATCATGGGCCCTCCCACCCCATTTCAGTAGCTTCAGGTGACGCCATTGCATTACCATTCGAAATAGGGACCGATATCGCGACTTTGGAACACCGACACCCGTATTATTGGACAGCTTTTCGAGGGCACGATAGAAGTCGTAGGTAGAAGCTTTGGTAGTCAAAGCAAACTTGTGGAGATGGTCCAACAATTCGAATGTCGCGCACGTCTTGACTACAAGCTGAGTTGAGGGATAGAAGCGGCGTCGAAGGAGTTATAGCACGGTGACATCCGCAGAAGTCAAACGCCACTTTGTGGAAGCCATTTATGTGGAGAACAAGTAAGGTTGAATGGGCTGCAACTGGGTTTTCGCAGAACATGCTCGTATGGTTCAGTTGGACTCAGAGACCAAGAGACTTGAGAGATGTTGCCGCAAATGAAAGTCCATTCCAACTCTAATATATCACGTCAATGTTGAATAGAAAACGCCAGAATGTTATGAAAGCTGTACCTCAATTCGGTGCAATGGTAGTCTTCTGTGTTGTCGGACACAGCAGGCTTTGCACACCAGATCAGGGAGAAAACACTCCAGACATCGATATTCAGCGGGGCCTGGCTCAACAGCCGCGCGTGCCACACAATCGGCACAGTGTTTTGAGGTTCGAAAATCAGCCCGACCTGAAACCTGGCATATTTCGTCGAGATATGTGTTACGATGAAGTTCCTTCCACACAACGTGGGGTCGTTTCTGAGATAAAAATGTTAATTCAGCGGGCAGAAAAAAATGAAAAATTTCAATTACGATTCTTACCGATACTTTGCTCCTGGCTTGTTTACGCTTTGGCTGATGGTCGGGTTGAGGTCCCTCCTGCATCACCGGCTGATCAACAGCCTCATCGTACCAGGCCCCATCTGGGTCCAACGCAAATTCTGGATCATCAAGTGGACCCCAAGATTCTGCAGATTTCCATCGGTCATCGGATCTGTGCACAAGTTTGGTCGTTGGAGCTGTAACCGCACTGGAACCCACTTTCAGCAAACGTCCCTCGCGCAGATGAACGTTGTAATAATCGTCAATTTCCTGGGCCGAAGGAACAAAGTCGTGATAAGCCCCTGCTTGAGTAGACAAACGGGGCTTCTTCCTTGCGCGCGCAGACATCAACTTGAACTCTAATTGATATTCATGTATCATTATTTAGGACGCGTCAACAACGCGATCACATGATGATTCAATTAAGCTAGACGTTGAACGTTGAACGTTGAACATTGAGGTTCAAATTCCTGATCCATTTCAAAACTTATCGCGAAACATAAAGGTTCGTTTTTTTTCTTTGCTCCCTTATCCATTTCTTTCCTTGAAAATGTCTTTGTTACGGTGGTTTGAAAGCTACCTCCACTGAGAAATTCTCGGGCACGAGAATCCGCTGAGTGCAGGTGCTGGATACCACAGCTGTTTTACATTGAATAATAATTATTGAATAACAATCATACTAAGCCATCTCATCTTCTAGGCGTTTAAACCCGTACCCATAGCTTTAAACTCACCTGTGACCTCGATAACCATTGATGGTATAGTAAGCTTTATCCTGTGGCAGTTGGGAACCAGCGGTTGACATCCTATTCTCAGGGGCCCAAAAACTGGCACGGCCAGCATGTTGTTTCCGACGAAGGTTTTGACCTGGAATTACAGCTAAAAGAGAGTCTTGCACATCAAGAGTGCGAAAGCCTTTCGGACGATCTATTTTCACTTTTCCCACTCACAAGTTTTGAACAGTCGCCCGAGTCCACCCCGCGAGTCACTGTTGTCGATTTACCCGCTGAAGAAGACGACCAAGATTTCGGACGATCTATTTTCACTTTTCCCACCCCGTGAGTCACTGTTGTCGATTTACCCGCTGAAGAAGATGACCAAGATTATTGCGCTTCTGATAACCACCAGGAAGACCTCGGCTTGCTGACTCCAAAAGAACGAAGAAAGAGGCGTAAGGCCGTGCAAACAAGAAGAGGCGGCATGGCCATTCCGACTCTACGACGCCGACAGCCGTTCAAATGTAGCCAGCACCGGCTACATCACATTGAATAAAAGCGAATACTCGACGGAGAAAGTTTTTATGCTATGTCAGTTGGTGGGCGAAGACTCGCTGTTCAATTGTACGTCAGCTTCACCCCTTGGAATGACTTCAGCCTCACGGTTCCTAGCACTCCAATAGCCGTTGTGGACCAACATGGGCGCGTTGTTGCGGTGCTCGCGGGCCAGCCTGAAGATTCTCCCGGTCAACCGAAAGCATACAAATGGCAAAACGTGCCACGCGATGCAGCTGAAGCTTTGGGAGATGCAGAAGCAGACCTCCGCACATCTAAGCACACCGTTCATCGCCGAGGTGCCTTTGCAACCCTTTGATTGGGTGTGTCGCATAGAGGTGGTCAGATTTACAGAAGTTAAACTCGCGCCATTCGTTCAGGAGAATTGCAAGCTTTGGTTCATGTAAGGCGTTTATTCTCTTTGGTGTTGCCACTCTCATCTGACTGTCCCAAGCTGTATTCCAAACTTGGGCACCAAAATTACACAATTACTACCACACCCAGCTTGGCAAACTTTTCGAGGACGATCCCAGCTTAAAACGTCCGTTTAAGTTTGACAACCTTCCGTTTTGGAAAATTCGGTGGCCATCTCGTTCTCTGGGAATGTAAACTCGTCATCGAATTTCCGCCTGGCTCGCCAATCTTAATTCCTTCCGCTATCGTCACACACTCAAATATTCCTGTCGCCACTCACGAGAAAAGATACCCTGTCACTCGGTATTCCGCTGGGGCCCTCTTTCGCTGGGTTGACCACAATTTTCTCCCAACTAGTGTATAGAGCGTCGCTTAGTGAGGAAGAGTTGGAGATCTGAAAGGATCGAACAAGAAACGGCGGGAATTTGGGTTGCAACTCCTTCCTCGCATCCCTTTCGTTGCTACGTATGAATAAATACCTAGGTGTTTAAAATTAACAGGCAATGATACAATGAAAATTACTGTTCAAACGTATTCGTGGCCTAGATTGGTGTGCAATATGAAAAAGTACCTTGCTATATCAAAAATTACAGGTGTAGTTAGATAAAATGAAGATTCCTGTAGTATTGTTTCTTTATTGACCATGGCCGTGGTGATCTTAGGATTGGCACTATTTACCCCTTGGTCAATGACTCAAGTTCACCGGATCTCTTGACCCAAATTGGTGTGCAATAGGTCACTAGTAATGCATATATGCAGACATGGCAATTTCTGAAGCGCTCCTGGGTTTGTGTTATAGCAGGTAAAGGGACGTTCACAATCGACGATGGTACAAGCTAATGAATTCTATAACACCTCGTCGATTTCAGGTTTTTATGTTCTTCAGCTTAAATGTCTAATCTATATACATATATACTCCGGTATTGCTAACCCCTTCTATTTTACAATCTTTTAGAGTCTAGTTATAAACGTCAATAACAAGACCTCATACATCCCAAATACCTATTGGTGATTTCGGGGTAGATCAAATTTGGACCCTTCAAGTTGGACACCTACGACGAAAACATGCTCATCGTGTATCACAGGCCCCGGTGCACAAACTCTATCTGTTGAAAATTGTAGTGCTTGCATGTCCTAATCCATGTACGTCGTTCAAACTTCTTATCCATTCATACATTCACGAACAACATACAAATTAGAAAGTTCCAACACAATCACATCCAAGATGACTTGTTCGAATGCTGCAATCAAGGTCACCGTATCGATCTTTACTTGTTGCAATGGTACTAAAGGTAACGATCTATACTAAATACTCGTTTTAGCATCCACCACTCTCTCCTATATTGTCATGCCACATCCCTACACCGATTCTCGCACTGTACAAGAACGGCGACGTGAATCACGGCGATGTTATTATGCTAAGTATGTTTTGATATTTTGAGCGCACCCTTGACTTGGATGCTAACCTTGTTATCTAGGAATTTAGAACGCGAACGTTTGAAAGCGCGTCAACGCACAGCAAGGTCAGTTCCGAATTTCTGGACCGTCTTTTTTAAAAAACTATAATCTAGTATGATATCTAGGCAGCGCGCTAACGAATCAGCTGAGGAAAAGGCACAGCGATTGAAAAAGCATCGGGAGGCTCAAGCCAGGTATCGGGAAAACAACAGATTGCGTCTCAAGATTGAGGCATGGCAATACCGGTATGGAGAATCTACCCATTTTTTCAATGGTTACCCGCTTACAAATGTGTTCAGACATAAGAAGAAATGGGACAGGGCTAAGAAGCAGGACGAGGAAGAGTACTGGGCCTTGATGCAGGATGTTGACAATGGATCTGTATGTGTAGATTACAGCGGATGAACCGGTCTGTGGCACGACGATGTATCGAGTCTGCATAACGATTTGGTCATTAAAATTGTTTGGTTTACCTTTTCAGCTGCCAAGCAGCCAAACGAGCCAGTTTGTGGCCTTGCCTACAAGTTATTTATCAGATACTTGGGTGATGCAATCAGCGTATTCGCCATACGCTCTCAAAATTTCGGTGATGCTTCGGCACATTGAAAAATGGAAGAATCACGGCCACATAGGACATAAGTAAGGTTGTAATAGTCAGCAGGAAGTCTGAGAGGATTAAAGGAAATACTAAGGGTAGAGGCCATATACAACGGAAGGAGGAGATAGAGAATGTGTCAGCCGTCAGAGTTGTTAAGTTGGTTAGGGGTTAATCATCTATTTCATATCCATAAATGGTTCAATATGATGATGTTGTTGGTTCATATGGGCATAAGATAAACATAGCTATTGATGAAGGTTACTAATAGGGAAGAATACATACACAGATAGATCATATGAGCATAGAGGCATAAGGTCAGTGGCATAAGGTCAACAGTGTCAAGGGGAAGGCATAGGGAGCTATGGAATGATAGATTGAAGGAACTGTGAAAAAAGTTCAATTTAGTTCAGGTATGTGGTCAAACTCTCTGCAGACATCAGCATCAAAGTCAGGATACGCTTCGAAATAGTCATCTGAGTCTGTCGCATCCTCAGGCGCAGGGATGGGCTGTGGATTTTCGGGGGCATGGAAATAATCTTCATCCTCAGGCGTATTTTCGAGGGTGTAGAAATCGACCTCATCGAGGTCCTGATCGGAATTCAGTAGCTGATCAGGTGTACTCGGGAAGAGAAGAGGCGTGAAGCAGCCTGAACTTGGAAAAGTAGGCGGTATACCCTCGTCATCAGAGTCAGGGGCCAGAACAACTGGTTCCGAACCAGCGTCCTCGGATGCCTGATACTCTGAGGTTCCGGGCGAAGGGGAGTTCCTCCTGAAAATTGTCGCAATGTCTTCATTCTTTTTGACTGGTGTATTGAGCGCAGAAAGGAAGAAGACGGGGTCGGTTTGAACTCCAACTTCGTGCCGTTTTGATGCAGCAATTGCTTGTTCTATAATCGCCAAGCGTTCTAATTGACCGCGGGTAATGCGTGGAAAAAGAGGAGAAGGTGGAGGAGGAGCATATGGTACGTATCTTGGAACCAATGGCGAGATCGGAATGGAGGTTCGTGCACTACCAGGTGGAGGTGGCCTTGGAGGCGTTAAGGGCGATATTGGAATGGGATTTTCTTTACTATTACCCAGAGCGCCTGTATTACCAGACGGAGGTGGCATTACCGGAGGATGGCGATGATTTCTTGGAGGGGTTAAGGGCGATATTGGAATAGGATTCTGTTTACTGCTGCCTGGAGCTCCTGGTTGAGCCAACGCCTCTTGAATAGCAGCAAGGCGACGACGGCGAGACGCATGTGTGTGGTACGTAGGACTGACATGAACGCGAAATCGGGTGGGACCCAAAGGACTGGATCTACCGGCTAATGCCCAGGGAGCGCCACGGCGACCTCGCTGGGGCGCTAATGATCACAAGTTTATAAGTAAAGTCTCATAAAAGCAACTATTGACGTACTGTTCTGAAAGAAATTATCAGATCCGGCAGAGCCAGTGAAACTAGATGGTTGTTCTGAGCTTTCGATATTAAGGGAGGCGGCCACATCTCTAGGAAGGCAAGAGGAGGGGGCGTCGGCAGTTTCCTCTCCTTGAGTCTGGGAGACCTTTGATACAGGAGAGTTGGGCATTCAGAGCTTATTGAGGATTTTTTCAGACCATGCAGATTATATATTTCATGAGCCCAACGCACCTTGCTGAGAATTTCGTAGGAAAAAAAAATCCGTGTGCCTCGCATCTGTTATGAACTTGGGTGTGACAAACGACAGTTGTAGCGCAGCGGATCAGCCTGTAGCAAGGGTCCTGTCCATCAATTGACGTGTAGAACTATCGAATTCCTGTGCATCGAAGAAAGGAAAGCCTGAGGTGAGA
>JAIUJM010001176.1:0-10086 GCA_026262225.1 Inosperma sp. D86 | reverse complement strand
AAGCCCGCAAACGTGACGCCCCTTCGACTGGCGCCATGAATTCGACGCTTATTAGGACTCAGAATCATAACCACATCGACGCTGTATATAACGGTTGCCCCAATGACCTAACCGCACCATCGATCTCAATTTATCATCCGGTCTTCGCCAAGTTCCGACAAGAAATATCTCACTCTGTCGCCAAGTCCTCATTCACTTCTGAAGAGCTGTCCAACTCGGTGGCCTTTTATGCTAATGAAGACAATCGAACCAACAATATAGATGGCCCATTGCGCGCTCTTGTGGATGAGAGCATTCTTCGTAAAACTGAAATTGTGGAAGATAGCAAAACCTTTAAACCAGACGGCGGTGTCTTTTATCCATGCAAAAAATTTCCAGGGAGAGACAGTGCCGCTGCCTCATTTTCCGAGATCAAAAATGGTGTTGGAACCGGAGGCTGTGATCCCATCCACCAGGCGGAATGTGACCACGTCAATTATTATTCTGCGCAACGCGTAAGTTTTTCTTTCTCATGTAGCTTGTCCAACCAGTTGATTGCGTCATAGCGTCGGCCCATTCGAGATGCCTGTTGCTGTCCCTCGTTTCTCGTTGGGATTGCTGGTCCAAATCTGACAATCTCCGGTGCTGTCTTCGCGGATCGCTTTATTTCACAACGTCTCACGGACTATGTTTTTCTCGGAGGAACACCCCACCTCAACGAGCGAATCTATGAAATTGCGAAGGTCCTAAGGGCTCTGAAGGTTTGCCTTGGTGAACTAGAGAGATTCTATGGGGAGCTTGATCCTCTTCCTGCTTCAGCTGGCGGCAGAAAGACAAACAAGTTGCGCTGTGTGCCAGGTACCCCCTCACGGATTCGAGAGGGAGCTTTTACGTTCCCCCATTTCAACCGCTTTACAGTTAAAGATGATCAAATCAACCTCACCTACATTGGGCGGCTTGTCCCTCATCACTCAGAAAAAGCCGTGTTCAGAGCTGTCATGCGACGGGCTGACCGAGACCATCAAGTCGTCGTAAAATTTACTCCAACCTATTGTCCTCGTGCGCATGAGATTGCGCATTCGAGGAATTCAGCACCGAAGCTGTGGTTTTGTGAAGAGGTGGAAACTGTTGGCATGTTCGTTGTAGTGATGGATTTTGTTGAGGGAAAATGTCTCGATGAAGAGTTTGATCTGTCTGGAAATGTCCTTCAAGTGCTTCGAGACACCATTTCTGCGCGTCATGCCGAAGGGCTGGTCTATGGAGATTTGAGAGGACCAAATGTGATCCTTGCTGGTGATGGACAAGGTGGCAAGCGTGCGATGCTTCTTGATTTTGATTGGGGAGGCAAAGAAGGAGAGGCATTATATCCAGCTGATATTAATATGGATTTAACATGGCATGATGACGTTAAACCAGGTGGGATTATCCGCCCTGAACATGATATGTTCATGCTTGACCATTTGCCTTCTGCCACGAAGTTGTAGAATGACTTTCTGTACTACCATTATCGCTCATGGTAATGCTACAGTGTTCGTAACAGCAATATTCAAGTTGCCTTAGTGTACACTCTTATGCGTCGCGTGTATGACGCTCTGAATGTTTAGTGTTCTTCAACTTGCAATGCAACCTTTTATCTTACACTGCTACGGTTCAGCGACAATATTGCAAACGGTATGAAGACTGCAAAGGTAACATGTTAAAAGGGATTACAATGTAAGTAGCTAGCTTAACATGGTGCTGTCCCTTGGCATGGTCCCATAAATCATTCCAGAATATCTGTTGCTAGAATTTGGCGGAATGTATCAAATGAAAAGTGGCTGCCCAGTGTCTCATGATGGAACGCTACAGACTGGGTATATTCTGTGGCCTGTGTAGCCACTTCCACCTGCTCTTCATGATCAGTACGAGCATTAATACCCGTCGCAATACTGCTCTCAACCCTGCAATCCACATAATGAATTTTGAGAATTCTGGCGTTCTTTTCGGTAGTGGTTCATTTAGAAATTGGGTCTTCACTGCTTTCAAAGCTTCTGCACCAAGATCATCCCAACACTGCAGCGGCGGATCACCTATCTCTTGGCCATTGTGGTATCGAGCTGTGATATAAACAAGGGCGTAGAACAGGGACTCCAAATCATGACAGTATCGGTGCAGATCAGTTGGATGGCCATGAAGATCGATGGCCATGAAGGGCTGGGTACCAGTGCCGCAGTGCGTGCTTTTGAGCTAGGACTGTCGTTGTTTGAGATGAAAATAGCAAGATCATAGTCGTTCAAAACGCCAAAGATGTCACCGTCTTGCTTCCGGTACATCATATTTTTAACGCTGATGTCACGGTGAAAAATCTTGGGCCTTGTGTAGAGCCATTCGTAGCCTGTTGTTGAGGATTAACATTAACTTTATCATCATGGAAGAAAGACTGATTACTTACAATTAAAAATGCCTCGAATAGCTGTCGCCAGGCCCTGTGCAGTAGCAAGCTCAGTGATTGGGGTAAGCTCTTCCAGGACAAGAAGCCGCAGTACGTGAGGCTCGTATCTACTACCGAGAAGCTCCACCAGGCCCTTGATAGGCTCTTCAGACATTCGGTCGATGTCCTCCGCGTACAGTATATTCGGTAGGTGATTGAGCACCCACAAATCACCACAGGCTTTCGCATGGCGGCGAGCTGCGCCAACAATTATTTCCTGAACTTTGGCGACCAGCTCAGCTTGACAATGAGATTTTGATCCCATGCGTCACCGCTTTGCTTGTTTGGTTTCTGCAACTTCGCTCTGACCACCCATGTGCCACGACCGATGAAACCGTGCTGGTGATATAGGGTGGTTCCCAGCTCGAGGACCTTTCCATTGCACATTGTGATTGTCTGACCTTGAAGAATGTGGAGCGAAATGCTGAGGCCAGTCCCTAGTAAAAGTGGGGGACGAGAGATGCAGAGAGATTTCACGAGCGGTTCATAACCCCACTGGGAGGGGGTAAGCTGTGCAAAGCCCTTCAACATGGCTATAAAGCGTGGGTCATCATTGACGAAGTCGATAGGCGATGATTTAACAATGACAGAGCGATCGTAATATAACAGTTCGATGGTTCAATCCGTTATCGCAGCTGCAACAACATGGTTCCGTAGGCCGCCATGCGATAATAGTTCTAGTGCGTAACTCGCGCACTGCAGGTCTAAATCATCCTGGACACTGGCTTTCATGGGGCGATGTTCGTGGGCCTTTTTGACACGCTTCCGAGGAGGTAGGATATCAGAATTATGCTCAGTCGGCGCTACTCTCTTGGTTGATGATCTCGTCGCATAAGCACTGGCCCTAGTTACGCGTTCGGATGGAGCAGAGGTGGCCTTGCGTCGTTTCGTAGGATAATTGTGCATGACTTTCGAGCTGGATGGTACTAGTGGCGAACAGACGACTGAGCTCGGTTCAACATGACCTAGATCATTGATCAGCATAGAGAATAAGAAAAAGCGACAACGGAGCGTACCTGAAGCTAGGCCCATCGCATCTGATTGCAAAGTCTTTTCCGTGCTCAAAGTAAACCTTGACTTTGAGTTCCAAAAACGATACCAGGTCAATACAAAAAAGGGCATTTCCGACTGGGCCCTCTTTAGAAAGGTTATCGACACCCCTCTTTCATTCACGACATCGTTTTCAACGCCTGCACAATCAGGTTTTCGCTGTGCATAGGAACCTTTGATAATGACTGGATCGTTCTGGCAAAAGGATATGACAAGCTCCTCCTGGTCACGTAACTGTTCCATCGCATGATTGACTAGTTCGGTGAAAGGCTGATAGCGCTCTGTTTCGTGGTGGATCTGTGAGGTGTAATGTTGTAGCATAGCTTGGTATCGTTTTGAGTTGACGACCTTCTCAATATTAGACTCCTCCTGAAGCCTCCACTCGGGGAACACACAAAATATGGTTCAAAAATTCGTCGAAGGTGATTGACACACTACATTTCAGGTCCTCTTTAAGATACGGTTTATAGTCGTCCTGTGTATGTCGGTTACGAAATCCAGAGTGGCTGCCTGAGCCCCTGCTCCATGGTGTGTCTTGGAAGGAGCTGGTTCGTATTGAATTGCTGATTGTTCGAGGAGGGGTGGAGGGAAGCGTTGAGAGCTCGAACGCTGGAGACATTGCGAACGTGAAACAGATACTAGGGGCTTTACGCGTTGTTGTGTAACGCGTTACATATAACGCATAACACCTATTATTATTAAGCCACGACTCAGACCCTAGGTCTAATCTACGAAGGGGCCGTGCAAGGGCTGTTCTCTAATTCCAGTCATCTCATGGAAGAAGTGGGAAACCCCTTCCAATGCCATCGCAATGAACCAGATCCTTAAGTGGCCATGTCACTTTTTGCAGAAGTCTCCAAAACTAAATTTTCAAATACCCACAACCTCAGCCGAGTAAGTCTTGATCGTTTGAAAACTTCATTCAGCAAATGTCAATATGCAGAAGCCGATATCAATAACATGTTCAATTAGACCTAGGTAAACCTCTGATCGAACTCTCCATCGGGGTGTCTGGAAAGGAATTATAGGAAGGCCCTCGCCGGAAATGCGACTGGGCTTTGGTTAATGTGTTCGATTCTCCTAAAATACCCTTTCGATCCAACGCGAGATGACGCACGAGAATGGGCCTGAGAGAAGAGGGGATGGGATCGAAGATGTGCGGAGGAGGCTAGTCTTGTTGAGAGGTCGATGGTGGCAGCAAAAGTGTAATTTCATTAGGTTGACTCTCCGAATCGACAGGGGTATTGGAAGAAAATAAGTGTATGCCGTAGCTGTATCTCAGCTAAATAGACAAATTAACGATCCTCCACAGCTGAGACCATATGAAGCAGCGACGTACCACCATTCCTAATGTGCTTCACATTGTAAGGTAGGTCAAGGCACGACCAACCATAGCGTCTTGGACTGCCTTCTTGTCCCATCCCAAATCTGGTACCGATAGAGAAAAACGACGATCGGGATGTGAATATCACCAGAAAGCGCAAATATTTACCTTTGCGAACGCCGATGGTGGCACAAAGTGCCTAGCACACAACCAATGAACATGGAGGTCCCAGTTACGAGAAGGAACCACATTGGGGTGATCCATAGCTCCTTGAGTTTTTCTGTGCATCGTCTTGAGTAGGCAATAACAAAAGAAGGCAGACCTGGGATCAGTAAAAAAGCAACTTTGGAGAACAGCAAAGCCGGTGTGTTATATTAATCCAGTTAATTTTCTGGAACGAAATAAGATAATGAAACCAAACACACTTCTCGAGTCTTCTTATCGAGTAGACTGCATCTGAATAAGATGTAGCCGGATAAACACAAGACGAAACCCTCGAGAATGGACTGTGCAGTACATTGGACGAAAGGAGCGTCAACGGGAGCGTACATTGACAGCTGCAAGAAGGAGAGGGAAAGGCGTCTTCGAGTCATGATCCATCATGGGGTGAGGTAAGGAGAACAAGCAGACCCCAGCGGGACGTGTCGGCACACCGCCAGGCATCCTGCCGCTGTCAGCTGTCCACTGATTTCGGGTCAATTGTCCAAGGTCCAAAGCAATGGCACAGCGATCTGCAATATAATTTATATAACTTGATTATAATGCTTGCAAAACCCAAGTATAAATTGAAGAAAAGGCTGAAAACGGACCAGAAAATAATACAAGTTCTCTTGAAAAGAAGCAAAAAAATGGGCATAAACTAAGCGGGATCATTATGACACTTGGACATGCCACGATGCGCCACGGGGCTGAACTAACCATGCATCCCTTCCACCTTTCTTCACATCGGTCAACATTGTTCCTAGCTTCTATAGCAGATTATTCAGTGTTCAAATGCAATCTCTTCTGACTGAGTCAGATCCCGTTGAGGGTGACATCAATGCAGAAGAGAAGACCCGAACGCCTCGGAAGACTGGGAGAGGACGTAAGTCACCACCTTGATCCAGCTTTTCCCTGCCTTCTGATTCTTCTTGTAAATAAAAGAAGCTTGTGTAAGTTGTATATTAACCAATGACCGCTAATCTTTGATTAATAGCTGCAGGATGAATGCCGAAAACAGAAAATGAAATGTGAGATGGTCGAAAACAAGCCACCCTGTAAACGCTGCAGCCACACTGCACGCAACTGTCTCTTTTCTAAGCGAAAGACCCGATTCAAAGTACCTGGATTTGGAGAGTCAGTCTCCTTAGTTTTGTCTTCGTCTCTTTCTACTACTGTTTTCTTCTGCTGCAGACGCCTTGAGAAGCTGGAACATTCCGTGGCTCAACTTGGGGAAACCCAAAACATAATATTGCAGGAGCTGCAACGGCATCGCCATTCACCATTATCACATCCCAAGCCAACACACCGTGACTCTACTCCATCTCAGAACATTGTGCAATTCCCCTCTAAGTCGATGACTTGGAGTCAATCGCCAACCGAAAGTCTAAGCGTTGGGTCTCTATCCAAAGTGAACGACAACCTCACACCTCTGGAAAACAATTATCCAACTGGTCATGCTGTGCATCACCCTGCTTCTCAAGGCCTGATTTTTCCACTGTCGTTTTCTGGTATGATTCCTCCATCGCCGCAAAACAATATCACGACAGCGATCGAAATTCCTCCTAATGCAACCCATACCTCCATTGAAGGCGCATCTCGCGCCGCTATAAACCACCATGCGCCACCAATGATCCCTAGTCAATTTATTTTCCCACTGGCAGATGGCAGTATCCTCCCTGCGTTGGGGTTTTCGGAACAATGGCAACAACTTACTTTTGAGGGTGGAAGTGATTGGG
Source organism: Inosperma sp. D86 (assembly GCA_026262225.1). Classification (NCBI taxonomy): domain Eukaryota; kingdom Fungi; phylum Basidiomycota; class Agaricomycetes; order Agaricales; family Inocybaceae; genus Inosperma; species Inosperma sp. D86. The sequence continues at coordinate 3,326 of JAIUJM010001176.1, read as the reverse complement.
TATGTTTGGCATTCCTTGTTGTCAATGAGATGTCTTCTAATCATGTGAATCACCAGGAAAGTACTTATAAGAAACACACCCAATTGCAACCTCCATCTTGTGATGGACAATCAAGACCATCGAAGAGAAGAAGAATACAAAGTGAGTTGCCTTGTGATTGGACTGCTATTCTAAATCTGACTTTGAGGCCTGGCAGCTCAGGATTAGGTCGCAATATTGCTACACAGTCATCTCTCAGATCAGTCTTAACAATGGTTTAGTAGGTATTATGATGTTGTGAATGTAATTATTGTTTCCGTCAGATTTGGGGTTATCCGGTGTTCAGGATGAACATAGTGAAGCTTGTGTTCCAATCATTGGATAGGTTTTGTATCCGATTTTGTCTCAATGTCAGTTCCCTTGTTTTAAGTCTGTGGCTTGCAACCGCTCATAGCTCAAGCACTGCCCAATTTCAACTTCTTTTCCTTCACATTCAACAGTATGACGTTCTCAATTTGGTGTGCAGCGGGAGCATCATTGTAGCCAGCACCGAGTGAGGAACGATTCATAAGGGTTGTTCTCTGTAAGGGGGTACCATGTTAGAATTCGATCCTTGAAAGTTGCTTGAAAAAAAGGAATTTTCGAACAAAGACTTCTTCTTTCTTCGCGTTGGCACAAAGCGGTCGGCATTTCTGCGATGTCATTAAGCCAGCGTCAACATTATAAAAGAAAGCATTCCTTACATATTGTCGAAGCGCATGATCATATGATAAACTCTTCTCTTTCTCAATAAGACCCCTGCCAGCCATGCCAAAGCCATGCAGCCTCCTTATCCCGAGCGCGGGCAGATGAAATCCACCTTCCTGGAAATTACCCCGTTTGGACTTAGGGGAGCCAGATTCCGCGTCCTTATTCCAAAAAAAGAAAGGCGAAGGGATTGAAAACAAGGAAGGCCACTTATGTTTCATTGCGGGTATCCAATTCGTCTCCTGCGAGCCTTGGGCACGTTGGACACACATGATAGTACAGTTGTGTAAATGAATATAGGTCCAACGGAATGGACAATGTGTAATTTAAATAGGCCCAGTGGACTCAGCTGAATTATACAAAATGTATGTCTGTACAATTCAGCTGAATAGGCTAACATTGTCCGGTGTCAATTGATTGGCCGAACCTATCCCCTTCATAATGGCCGGACCATGGCTGTGTTCCCTCGCCAAGGGGTTGGTGCCTCTCCTGCCTCTTTGCATCATCGAGAGAGACGTTGTCATGAGAGGGTGTAAGATACTTATATCATCGTTTTGAATGCTACAGTGTTACCATTATCGCTCGTGGTAACGCTACAGCATTCCAGATTACATTATTATTACACTTATTACATTATTATTACACTTATATTAAGCAGATGTCGTGTGAATGTGTACTCCTGTTTGCACGCTCCGATTCTATTGCCTGCTCCGTCATGCCGCGTGGCCGTCTCTCTTTCCGCCCTTCTTTTCCTGGCTCACCTTCCCTCTTTTTTGCTCCGAAGTAGGTCATTGGCCTTCCTTATCCTATCACTTGCGGGTCATATAATGTCCATCGCCTACCGTCCTTTCCCTTTCTTGCCCTTCCCCTTCTGCTGCCGCTTACGTTCATTATTGATCTCATTTTCCTTTTTGGGCCATCTATCTCTCCATCTATTCCTCCTCCCCTTCCATCTGGCTTCCCCTTCCCCTGCACATTGCACCCAATCCCCAACGGCTTTCATGGCTATGAAAACCCAAAGGTGTCAACCCCTCATTTACGCTTAATATAATAGTAATTAACAATTACATACAAAAGAGAAATGTGTACTACGGTATCCAATTGCAAGTGGGCAAACTCATTCAGCAGCATTGAGGAGATCAAACCCAACCTGTCGAGCCGGGTTTCTCCACATCGACGCCTCGAAGACCATAAAGTTGACGTGTCAAGGTGGATAAGAAAAAGAAAGAAAGGAAGAAAGGCAAGAGAAGCGAGGATTGCAGCACTATGCCTCAATCTTCTTTTCTTCTCTTTCTTATCTTCCAACACCCAGACACGTTAATAAAACGCAATCGTCGTGACAGGCTGGGTTGCCCCACCTGGCCATGTCCAGCAAGTGAAATCGACATGACGAGCTGGGTTTTCCCACCTGGACACGTCAATAAATGTGAAATCACCGTGAAGAGATGGGTTGCCCCACTCAGACATGTCAAAACCAGAAATCAACATGGCGATGTCGACTGCCCCACCCAACCACGTTGAGAAAGGTGAAGTCGTCTGGACTGGGTGGCTTTCCCAACGTAGACACGCCGAAACGATGAAATCGACATGATTGGGTGGGTCTCCCCCCCAGACCTGCTGAATAACATTGACATCGACGGGTTGAGCTGAAACTTGAGGCCACCCAGACCCGTCGAAAACCAAGCCTGTTACGTAAAGATGACTTAATATTATATTATTCATAGTGTGATCATGACTTTTTTTGTGGATGGGATTGGATGAATCACCCATTTCCCCATGCCCTCATGCTATATACCAGTCATTGTCGTCGAAACTGACCGAGGCTCGACTCCAGCAGTGATGGTGTGACACCACAAGTCCGGAAACGGCCATGTGATAACTACCATATCAAAAATAGGCCGCCGTTTCCGTTCACAACCTGTTGTTCATTGACACGTTACCGTCAAAATAATTTGATTCTATGGGAACTGGGGTCGAGTCTAAAACTGAACGGGTGGTTTGCCAGTTACCTTAGGTGTTGCACGTCACGAAGCGTGATATATCACAGCGGATACCGCATGGGTTTCTTCGCATGGGTCCCAAAACCGGCTTTCATGTACGATGCCAAGCACTAGCGCAAAATGGTCCCCAGAGACGTCTTTCCCTTTCCTTACCCTCTCCTTCAGCCTTGCTGCAAGCCCTGTCAATTATGGAAACCTGGATGGTGTTTCCAGAGGAATGTTTGGTCACGTTCTTGCCTTATTTTCCTTGCCCACCGTGCCCTAGCCAGGACTAAACTCCTTCACATATGGTTCCCTATCACTTTCCAAAGCTCCCGATTTCCGTACCCATAACCAATGTTACTTATTTTAAACTTGAATTAATTATTTTTTTACCTGGCTTGCCAATTTTCATCCGAAGCGAAGCGAGGCATATCTTGTGGAAATTAATAAGTTAGCTAGTAATACTGACAGTCACCATACCTCGAAACCACGCTCATTTGGCCTTGCGTAAACTGTCCATTAGGGCAGAATGGAGGACGACGATGTAATCCATCTCGGAAGAATCTTATACAAAACGTTTCCTAACTTGGAGATCGTGAAAGGGTTTGGATCAAGGAG
>JAIUJM010001175.1:0-10089 GCA_026262225.1 Inosperma sp. D86 | reverse complement strand
CTTGATGTTGCCTAATTAGGCCGGAGCGGAGCGCGGGAAAGCGGAGCGGAGTAAGCAGGAGGTGCTCCGACAGGACGCGGGAAAAGCGGAGCATGGAGCGTGGAATCGAGGGGCGGAACCAGCTAGGGACATGTGAGTGACACGGTATGTAGTCATTTCATTGTTAGGAAAGCTGTTTTTGTGGTCAAATACAGCTGTAGTATTAAATTTAGAAATTTTTTTTAAGGGTCTCTGCTGGACACCCCCCCCCTACGCCAGTATCAGGCCATCAACATTCTGAATACCCCTTGATCCATTTAAATAAATTTAAATTTAGAGAGCCCCATAGAAATCCTATGCCACTCATGGACTTGTTCTGCCATGCACATTTTGGCAGGTATTCAACAGGTATTATTACACTTATATTAAGCAGATGTCATGTGAATGTGTACGTCTCTTTGCTCACTCTAACTAAATTGTTGTGCGTTATGCCGCTTTTCCTCTTCTGTTCTTTTTCACACCTTTCGTTCTTACCAGGCTTACATCAGCATCCTCTTTTCTTTTCTTGCCATACATGGCCATGCTCGGCATGCCTCATGGGGTTCATTGTGTGTCATAGTACGAGTCCCCTTAAGGGAATCATTCTATTACCCCATGGAATGTGGTAAAAAATGTCCTCATCAAAATTGAGTGAAAAAATTTCTTTATATAGGCATATGGCTGTGTCAATGTTCATGTCCAGTGGTATTGCAACTTAGGTTTTTGAGATTTTCTCTTACAGTTATTACAGGTAAATTATATTACTGTTATGACCATGCCAATAGAGTTATGGTGACGGAATGACAGAGCAACAGAGATGGAGACAGAAGATAAGCGTGGAGCACTTAAACGGGCGGAAATGTGATGGAAAGAAAAACTGATATTCTGACTGCCTGTCACTGATATGATGTGGCAGTATTTATCTAAGATACAAACAATAGGTAAACTACAATATGCAGGGTCACAGAACAAAGGTATAGTAATGGATAATGTTCCGTGGGATAATGTAATGTAGGAAACAATGATATAATGACATGGGAACAATAACATAATGGAAACAGAAGACAGTGGGAAAAGAAGACAATAACATAAACAGAAGAATGATGTGTATCCAACAGTATGGCCCATACTGCTTCCATAGGAGCACAGAGTGGTACTTGTGCCTATGGAAGTGTGTCCTATAGGTAGTGATGGGCATGGGTGATCCAGGGGTGAATTTTGATTCACCCACACCTGTATCCACAGAAAACCTGACCCAAGACCACAGGTACAGGTTTCCCTCAAAAATCCCACAGGTGTTTTAATAAAAAACAGAAATAAATGTATTGATTACAACTAATATAAAATAAACAGGACGAGGAGTGCAGAACCCTCCTTGTCACAGTTGAAAATGAAGCAAACACAATGAGAAGAGCAAAATCCCTTCTTGTTGTATTTATGAACAAAGCAAATACAACAAGGAGGGCTGAACCCCTCCTCGTTGTGTTCAAAAACAAAGAAAACACAACAAGAAGGGATTTTGCTCTCCTTGTCACATTTGAAAATGAGATAAATGTGATGAGAAGGGTTCCAATCCTTCTTGTCACATTTGAAGTAGACTAAACACAATGAGAAGGGGTCTTGCCCTCCTTGCTGTGTTCAAAAATGAGGTAAACACAACAAGGAGGGTAGAACCTCTCCTCATCGCATTTAAAGATGAAGGAAACACAATGAAGGGGTTTTGCCCTCCTCATCATCTTCAAAAACAAGGTAAACATAATGAGGAGGGCAAAACCTTTTATCACATTTATAAACAAAGTAAAGACAACAAGGAGCATTTACCCCTCCTTGACACCTTGTAAATGGAAGTCAACACAATAAGGAAGAGGGGAATTCTCCTTGTTGTGTTGAAAATAGATGCGACGAAGGGGAAACTCCTTATTGTGTTGAAAATCAGTATGACAAGGAGTTTCCCCCTCCTCGTCTCATTGCATCTCCTGTGGTGGATGGGTAGTCAGTACCTAGAAATGGTCTTATATTTAAAAAGAACATACCAAATTGGGGGACAAGCATGACAGCCCCTTTCCTGCCATCATTGATATTGTTGGTGTTATTGGTGTTGGTGTTGGTGTTGGTGTTGGTGTTGGTAGTGTTATTGGTGTCAATAGTGGTGTCAATAGTGGTGTCGATGATAGTGTTGATGGTGTTGATGGTGCTGTTGTTAGTGCTGTTGATGCTGTTGTTGGTGCCGATAGTAGTGTTGATGGTGTCATTGGTGGTCTTGTTGTTGGTGGTGATAGTGTTATTGGTGTTGTTGTTGGTGGTGGATAAGAAGGGTCCGATGGGCCGCTGTTGATAAGAACCCATAACCTGCTTAAACGGGGCAGGTACAGTCACGGGTGAGAAAGTGATGACCCATCTCTGTACCCATGATCCCTGTTGGAATAGGAAATGTCAAGCAAACTAAACACAAAGTCCAGAACCATGCCAAGCACAAGCATGCTTCAGGATTCTCATTGCGCTTCATCTTCTTTATTTCCCACTTAGCCTAGTATAGATAGTAGTAGTCTATATTTGGTAGATACATCGTGTAGATATGTAGGTACTACCTACAAATTCATTTAGTGTGTTCCTTTCCCTCATTCTTTCAATTCCCATATCCATGATGGGTCACGGGTTCTCAAAGCTGTGTCCATCACTACCCATGGAACTATGATGTAACGGTATATTACAATTACACTCTACTTAATAGATATACAAGCAAGAAGCCTGACCATTGTAAACCCACTTAAAAGACTTACATTTTGCTGAAATGGTATTGTCCCAACACTTGGCACTTGCTTGTTGTTGCACCAATCAATAATACTTAAATGATCTGCCTCATTATCTGGTCATCAAGAAAAGCTCTTGATTGGTCTCAAGATCCAGCCTAACAGTTGCAAAAGGCCATTTAAAGGCCTTTCACAAGAATTAGGCTGGATCTTGTTGCCTGATTAGGTCACCTCATGATTGACCCCACAAATCAAGTGCAAATTTTCAATTTCAGGGGATAGAAGGTTGTGAGGAGGTGGATCCATTGTCGGCAAGAGAAAGCCTATAGCCACTGAAAATGGGCACAAATGCCTGATTCTGGCAGTTGTAGGGTGGTGGTGGGAATGGTGACCCCAAAAATTTGGAACAAAGTAACAACAGGAAGGGCCATAATGATGACACAATAAGGAGGAGATCTCATTGCCATATTGAAGTAGCAAGAGGAGGAATGGAAACCCTTATTGCATTGTGTCTTGTGGACTGTGATAGGGTACCATTAGTATTTCAAGTAAAAAAATGTACGATACTGAGATGAATACAATAATCTATTCCTGCCTTCTTTATTGTTGTTCTGAAAATCCTGATGCTATGGCTGGTGTGCTGATCTTGGTGTGGGTCAGTGGCACAATGTTGGTTAAATGATCACCAGAGAAGTACATGACCACAGAAAACAAGTTGTTTTCAGTGGTTGTGATAGGTGGTAGTGACGTTGGAGTTACAAGTCCCCTTAAGGGAATTGTTCTTTATTTCACATTTCTTACTCTCAATGTTTCTATCAAAATTGAGCGAACTTATTCCTACATATAGATATGTGGCTATGTTATTATTCACACACACTATTGTTACTTCATCCAGATCTACTAGTTCTTGAACAATCATGTGAATATGTGATCATATGATCAATGCAGGTAAATATTAGCTGAAATACCCACATGACCACACCATGATCCATGCAATGGGGCAGGGCACAGGTTTTATTGGTGTGGTTTTGTATTCAGCATCTTCCTATACATGCTAAACACAAAAACACACCAATGAGTGTGGTTTTGTCTTTAGCACCTTTCCTACATTCTCTGACAGTAGTTTACCCCCTCTGTTATGTATTTATAATATATATATCAGTAAATACATTTTTATACAATATAAAATCCATTTAAATAAATTTAAATTTAGAGAGTCCTGTGGAAATCCCACAGCACTCATGGACTTGTTCTGCCATGCACCACAACGGTCTCTTCGCCATGTATTGTCATACATTTTCAGTGGTGGTGAGGACTGGTTGACGGGTGGTAGTGGCCAAAGAAAGTATATAACCACCAAAATCACGCCTTGTGCTCAATTCCTGTAGAACTGTTGTAAAATTGTTAGTTTCTGCAGAATATGTAATTTTTAAAAAAACAAACCATTGTGGAGATGGGTAGAATGCCCCCTCTCACATCCTGACGATACCATAATACAATGACATGCAGAGGTACGGGTTGGCAAATTCCAAAGTGACCCCAAACAAACCTGTATAGATTAGTAGTTACATATGTGACATGTAATCATTACTCCATCAATAACTACCACCACTATTGCCAACCACCATCTACCATACATTCACCACCATCATCACCACACATTCATTACTATCATCACCACACATTCATCACTATTATCACCACACATTCACCACTAACTATTATCATCAACTATGTACCACCATCAACCATAGTGTATGGTTTGGGTCAGAGTCGGGTGAAAAATTAGAACCCCGATCCAATCCCAGTTCACAATCCGTATCCGGTACACTCAGGTTGGGTCCTTACTCAGGGTGGGCTCAGGTTGGTACAAAAAATGGATAGATTTTATTTAATTAATATCTACAATTAATGTACATGAAAATTAATGTGCCAGGATGTGTTGAAACACTCTGGTGCATTGAAAACATGACATTTAATGTGCCAGGGTGTGTTGAAATACCTGGGCACATCAAAAACACAACATTCAATGTGCCAGGGTGTGTTAAAACATCTGGGTGCATCAAAAACACAAAATTTGACATGCCAGGGTATGTTGAAACATCCAAACACATTGAAAGTGAATGAGGAGGGGTTGGACCCTTCTTGTTCATGTGGAAACACATCGCAAATGAACGAGGAGGGGTTGAACCCTCCTTGTTCACATGGAAACACGTCAAAAATGAATGAGGGGTTGAGCCCTTCTCATTTGTGTGGAAACACATGTTGGAAGGACAGCCAGAGATGATCAACCATCTTCTGTGCTATAAATCAAAGGAGTGTTTGATCAGGGGGTTGTGTTGGAAGAAGTGCTCAAACACTCTATTTCTATTGCTTTTATCTGTTTTCATTGAATTTGGACATAACTTGTTGAATATCTTACTATACAACTTCATTTCTTCGTTTCTGCACTAAGTGCCAATTAGTGGACACTATCTGTCACGCCTCACATCGCTTAGACACTACATAGGCTAAAACAACAGGTTTCCTACTATGTAGGGAAGCGGAGTACCTACACTAGCTGAATACAAACTTGGTTATAACAAACTATTGTCTACCTGAGTTTACTATTGTCAATCTGTTTAGTAGGAAGTGCTATTCCTACTAGTGCTTTTGAAGTCAGAGTTTAACAGGTTATGGGCCCTGAGCTCTAACTTGACAGCTAGTTATTTGTGGATTTGACACTTGTGAATTTAACACTTGTGAACTTGATTTGCACTTTGTGCATTGTGGAAACAACTTGATTAGGGGAATTGGATATTGTGGAAGCTTGTTACAAGCATTTGGAATTGGGGATCAACAAACACTATTGAAGGCATATCAGTAAAGATGTCAACTTCAGACTCTTTACCAAAAATCAAACCATTGTCAACATCAAACTATCCTGAATGGTGTGGAGAGATGAAGGCTTGGTTAATGAGGAATGGATTGTGGAAATTGGTGTCAGGCAATCTGCCTAAACCAACTGTGGCAGAAGAATTAGTGAAGTGGGAGGCCAAAGCTGAAAGAGCTGCTGGTGAAATCTACCTCTTGGTTGAAAATGACCAGAGGGTACATTTCAGAGGGCATGAAGAAGATCCAATAAAGATATGGGAACTCCTTGAAGCTGCACATTTGTCTAAGAAGCCAGGGGCACGTTTCAATGCGTATGACGACTTGTTCTCAATTCGAAAGCAAGACTCAGAATCGCTGCTGGATCTGGGGGTCAGGATTGAAAAGGCCATGCAATCAATCCAAAACTTACGGCCAGTGGGTTTTAAAATGGAGCAGCTGGATGAAGAACTGCAGTGTATGGCACTGATTCGAGCACTACCAGATGACTATCGACATCTGGCCTCCACATTGCTTTTGGCGGATAAATTGGATAAGGCTGTAATTCTGCAGGCCTTTAGAAGTGAGGAACTCAACTGACATCGTAATGGCGAGTCAGTTAACAAAGCGAGGGTATTTGGGAGGGGCATGTCTCTAGCAGACATTATCTGCTTCTTTTGCAAGAAGGCGGGTCACACCAAGCACCATTGCCCTGCTCTGAAAGCCAAATTGGAGCGGGAAAAGAAGGCTGGTGGTGGTTCAACTGAGGGTGCCAAAAAGGCAGAAGAGGAGAAGGCAGCTGCTGTCACAGAATTTGCTGGTCAGGCAAGTGCTGTTGATGAACTTGAAGCTAATGTTATATCGTCTAATATTTTTCATTGGAATACAGACACAGGGGCCACTTCTCATATGACACCCCATAAATCTTGGATTCGGAATTATAAAACTTATAGAGTACCTATTCGGCTTGCGGACAGTCGGGTTATTTATTCAGAGGGTGTTGGAAGTGTTTTGTTTAGACCTTTGATCAATGGACAATTAGCTAGAGATGTTGAACTTTCCAGAGTTTTACATGTACCTGCTCTTCGTAATAATCTTCTTTCTGTTCTTTATTTGACTAGGCATAAAAGTTTTGACATACATATCTTTGGTGATCACATAGACTTTAACCAGAATGGAACTCTTTTGTTTACTGCTTCTATTAACAGTTACAATGTTGGTTACTTGAATGGTTATACTATTGATATTTCTGAAAATGTGCATTTGACTTCTACGCTGCCCCTTGACTTGACCTTATGGCATAAACGACTTGGACACCACAACTATGAGGACATTAAGCTAATGGTGAGAGAGAATCTAGTTGATGGCTTAGTACTGGACTCTAGAGCAAAGCCAGATCCTATTTGTGAGCCATGCTTAGCTGGAAAGATGCATGCCAATCCATTTCTGTCATCTAGTAGTAGGGCAACAGAGCTGTTGGAACTTGTTCATTCAGATGTGTTCTATGTGGGTGCTACATCACATGGGGGATACTGCTATTGGTCTATATTCATTGATGATTGCTCTCGTAATAGAGTGGTGATTCCAATGAGACGTAAATCTGAAACCTTTGGTGCTTTTAAAAGGTTTAAGGCCTATGCAGAGAATCAAACTGGGAAAGTGATTAAGCGGTTTAGGGAGGATAAAGGTGGTGAATACATGAGCACAGAGTTTGACACATATTTGAAGGAATGTGGGATTGTTAGAGAGCACTCTGTAAGAAACAGACCACAGCAGAATGGAGTGGCAGAGAGGGCAAATAGGGTATTGGGGGAAAGGATCACAGCAATGCTTAATGAGTCTGGTTTGTCCAAAGCATTTTGGGCTGAGTGTTTGGCTGCACTTGTGCATGTCTTGAATCGTTGTCCCACATCTGCTGTTCAAGGTGCTACACCTTATGAACTTTGGAATGGAAAGAAACCTAGTGTTGATCATTTGCGGGTCTGGGGCTGTCTAGCATATGTGCATATTCAAAGGGATAAAAGGTCAAAGCTTGATTCACATATGGAAAAGTGCATTTTCATTGGATATCCTGAGGGTTATAAGGGTTGGAAGTTTTACAATCCTGATACAAAGAAGGTTGTTATATCAGAGAGGGCAGACTTTGATGAGCGGTACACATATGGTGGAAATTTGTTGAAGAGTGGGCAGGAAAGCACTGATCCTGAGCTACGACCCTTGATTCCTATAGAGCCAGATGCTGATAAAACATCTTCTGAGAATGGTGATGAACCTGAGGTTGAAGAGCAACAACCTGACCCAGACCCTGCAGTGGTTAATCACAATGACCAATTTGAGGATGAGGATGGAGAGGATACTAGACCCCTTGCTCTTCGCAGAGTCAAACGAACTGTTAGACCTCCTGGTGAATGGTGGAAAGTTAGACAACCAGACCCCATTGTTCCATCTGATTCAGAAAGTGACTCTGATGAAGAAGAGGATGCGAATGTAGTTGTGAGTGGAGAGGTGGAACCACAAACATTGAGAGAGGCTATGAGTGGACCTATGGCTGATAAATGGAGGGATGCAGCATTAGAGGAATATAATTGGCATCTACAAAATGGAACTTGGGAGCTTGTGGAGCTACCACCAGGTCAGAAGGCAATTGGGTCTAGATGGGTGTTTAGGATCAAACATAATGCAGATGGGTCAATTGAGCGGTTCAAGGCACGCTTGGTTGCAAAAGGCTTTAGCCAGCGACCTGGTCAGGACTATTTTGAAACCTTTGCTTCAACTATGCGTCACACAACTATACGAACTGTGTTGGCCTTAGCTGCTATTGATGATTTGGAGTTGCGGTCAGTAGATATCTCACATGCATTCACAAACAGTGATGTTGATGCAGAAATTTATATGAAGCAGCCAGAGGGATTTGAGCAAGGTGGATCAAAGTATGTCTGTAGACTAAACAAGTCCCTATATGGGTTAAAGCAGTCACCTCGATTGTGGGGTGAGAAGCTAGCTGCAGTGTTAATTGGCATGGGCTTTGTCAAAACCTACAGTGATGCTTCACTCTTCATGTATGACAGAGATGATATCAAAGTCATAGTGCCTGTGTTTGTGGATGACATTACTCTTGCCTCTAAATCTGGGAAAATCTTGGACATGTTTGTAGCTGAACTGCAAAAGCATTTCAAGCTGAGGGATTTGGGAGAAACAACATTTTTGCTTGGTATAGCAATAACAAGGGATAGGCCAAACAGGAGGCTGTATCTGTCGCAAAAGCAGTACATAATGAACAAACTGGAGGAATTTAAAATGGCAGATTGTAAACCAGTGGGCACACCTATACTTCCTGGCCAGAGACTAGTAGTTGAACAATGTCCTAAGACCCCAGAGGAAAAGGCAGAGATGGATGGCATTCCTTACATTAATGCAGTCGGATCCCTTATGTATTTGGCCACAATGACCCGTCCTGATATTGCATATGCTACTGGTGTATTGGCTCGTTTTAACTCCAATCCTGGAATGGCACATTGGAAAGCTGTAAAGCATGTTTTCCGTTATCTCAAGGGAACATGTGGACTGCAATTGGAATATGGAGCTGATGCTAGCATGGAAAAGGAGATGTTTGCAACCTATTGTGATGCAGATCATGGAGGAGACAAGGACAGGGGGAAATCAACCAGTGGATACATGGTTAAATTGGGTTTGGGGGTTGTGGCTTGGAGCAGTAAGCTGCAGCCAATTGTCACCTTGTCAACTACAGAGGCAGAATATGTCTCTGGTGTGGCAGCTGGAAAAGAAATATGCTGGATGCAACAGCTATTGCAGGAAATTGGATATTCTCCACAAGCACCATCTACTTTGTATATTGACAACCAATCTGCTATGTCAGTGGCAAAGAATCCTGAACATCATGGAAGAATGAAACATTTGGATTTGGGATTTTATTGGCTTAGGGATAAAGTGGTGGAACAGAAAATTCAAATGGTGCATATGAGAACAGAGGAGATGCCTGCAGACTTATTGACAAAAGCTCTGGCAAAGCCACAGGTGGCTAAGTTGAGGAGATTAATGGGATTAGTGGACAGAGGAGAGAGGAGATAGAGGAGATGCTTGATCAGGGGGTTGTGTTGGAAGGACAGCCAGAGATGATCAACCATCTTCTGTGCTATAAATCAAAGGAGTGTTTGATCAGGGGGTTGTGTTGGAAGAAGTGCTCAAACACTCTATTTCTATTGCTTTTATCTGTTTTCATTGAATTTGGACATAACTTGTTGAATATCTTACTATACAACTTCATTTCTTCGTTTCTGCACTAAGTGCCAATTAGTGGACACTATCTGTCACGCCTCACATCGCTTAGACACTACATAGGCTAAAACAACAGGTTTCCTACTATGTAGGGAAGCGGAGTACCTACACTAGCTGAATACAAACTTGGTTATAACAAACTATTGTCTACCTGAGTTTACTATTGTCAATCTGT
>JAIUJM010001174.1:0-10092 GCA_026262225.1 Inosperma sp. D86 | reverse complement strand
ATCATCCGCCTGGCTGAGGAATGGATTGGCCGTGCAGGATCACTGCCGCTTTATCTTTCACTGCACAGTCAACTGACGTCCCCATACATAACAAGGGACACCCTCCGGTTCTATCTCAACTCAATCCATCGATGTCTATCCTTCGAACTTGATATCTCCCACCTTGTATTCAAAGATCTGTTTCTCCCCAAATTGCACAACCTTCTAGACCTCAAATTCGTCAAGATAAAGGTGGAGCAGGAATGCATCGATCCTGACAAATGGGCATTTCTGCCAAATTTCTTTCTTCACTCTGACAAACTTTCATCTCTTTTCTGGGATGTCCCAGACCTTTCGACAACTATTCCAAGGATTTCACAGTCCTGGGAAACCCTCACAGAATTGGGGCTTCTCCGATTAACCTATGAGATGCCAGAGTTGCTATCTATCCTCTCACACTGCCCAAACCTCGTAATTCTCGTGCTATCCATTGGTTCAACTTCGTTCCAGGGAACGGTGGAACCCATTACACTATCACGGCTCACCTTCCTGTCCGTTGAATCCCATTCCTTAATGTGGAACCATCGGCACGGCAAGATGTTTTGTTTTTTAAACGTCCCATCATTATCGGGGCTAGAAATCACTACAGATTCCGCGGTAGACTTTAAACTCGTAGCGGGCATGCTGGAGAGGTCGGGGTCAATTTTGGAAAAGCTGAAAGTAATCATCACCACCACGGATGTTATGGCGTCTTTCAACGAGTTGGCGTTCGCGCGAGCACTCACCCTCCCATTTTTTCAATGGTTGAGGGAATTGGAAGGGCGGAATTCGTCGTGGATACATACGATGGACATTTTGAAGGCTCGGCAACCCGTGGCGGATGCAAAACCCATGAGCGCCAGTACAGGGGAACCTAACAGAGCATCGAGGTCGATGTACTGTTTTCTGCCTTATCTCGAAAAGCTCTCTCTGACCGAATACAAGGACATGGACATTGGGGGAATGGTGTACAACTTGGAGCATTCTTTAGGTAATTCGTAGGCCAAATACGGTTCTGCCTAATGTTTCCGGTTAGCCACTCCTGAAATAAGTTTTCTTACACGCTGATTATTGAAAGATACTACTTGGACACCGTGTTGGAATATTGTATCCATGATATAGCAGCCCGTCGACTAGTCGATAATATTGCCCATGTCAATGGAGTTGACGTACAGAACGCACCGTTTTTGAGAGACAGAGGATTGGAACACCAAACTTACTGGTATGCACCTTCAGTTCTATATGAACTAGAGGTTGAGTCTTTTCTCGAAAACAGCATTGGGACCTCATGCAAGACTGGACAAAAATGCTGTACGATTTTAGAAAACTTGCACGTCAGGCCAAGCCAACGGCGAGCTTGCCTGCCCGCCTAAATGAAACGTACGATGTGCTTCTGAAGTGGCTTGTTTACTACAACAGCCGCATTCTACCCAACCTATTTGCGATGCACACGACAAATCATGTTCCGAATCAGTTCCTCATGGCAAGTAAAACAATGATCATGGAAGCCATTACGTTTGGACAGGATACTACCTGCTGCTTGAAATAGCCGAGGAATACCTGCAAGATATCTACTTCGACCCCCAACTGAGGACCGAAGTGATTATTATCAAGACGCCATATCTCCGAGTCTTGGTTGAGCTTAATCTTGGCTATGGCTCCAGCATTGCAAATATCCAATTTTCCACCAGAATTACTGGAAGAGATATTCCTGTGTCTCTCGCGATACTAACAATCATTCATTTGGCCAGAGTCCCGAGGAATGGTCCACCATGACCGCCAGGACATTTATCCCAAACTACAACCGCGAAAGGTTGCTTCCGAATGCAATCTTGGACCATTTCCTCAAGTTGATTCATCGGTGTTTATCTTTCGAATTGGATGTTCTCGCCCTTGAAATAGACGATCTAATTGGACTTCGATCACAAAAGCCAGCCCATCAACTTGAAATCGTCAAAGTATATGTCGAAGTCTTCCTTGACGTCGAAGTATACAACTATCTTTACGGCTTTTTTCTCAAATCTGGTACTCTACTATCGTTTATCTGGGACGCCATAATATGGACACTCTAACAACCGTTCTCTCAAATTGCACAAACTTGAAAAGGCTCGTGCTCTCCATCAATCCGACTTGGCCACCATTACACAACCAAACGATCAAAACCCGCCACAATGTCGCAGCTAACCTTCCTATCTGCTGAATCCAGTCATTTACGCAATGACCGGCACGCCAGATTGTTTAACTTCTTAATCGCACCATCGTTGCTGGAGCTAAAAGTCATCACAGACTCTCCAATAGACTTTACTTCTTTCGTGAATATGTTGGAGAGGTCTAGATCAAAGTTAGAGCGGCCGAAGATCAAAGGTCATGAGGGATATAACGACCAGTTTTAACGAGTCGTCGTTCGCAGTCACACTCACACTCCCATGTTTTCAAGGGTTGAGGGATTGGAAGGGAGAGGTGGACCGATACAAAGGACATCTTGAATGCTCAGGACACCGAAGCCATGACCCACATATGGTACTTAAGGGGACCTTAGTGGATCATCGAGAGCGAATCAGTGATGTGTCGGTATCTACGCCATCTTGAAAAGCTCATGCTCGATGTACAGGCTTGATTGATAATTCTAATATGTATTTCCGTCCCAATCAACAGTGAACTCAACCTCGTCAACCTGGAGACTCGTTTTAATGAGTCGGTCTTCGCCTGCCACGAGCATTCACACTGCCGTGTTTTCAGGGGCTTGAAGAAATTGGGAGACAGAAATTCTTCCTGGACAAAGACGATGAACACCGTCAAGGTTCGGGTGCCCACAGATAACACAACGGTACTAGGAGCATACTATCGAGAGCACAAGGGAATCTAACTGATTGAGATAACTGGCAAAGTTATCTACCCCGTCTCGAAAAGGTCTCTGATCGAGGGCAGGCCTACCCCATTGCTATAAGTACGTTGGTGAATGAAGGACTAGAGAAAACAGAGCAATAATAATATGAATTCTATTTGCGATGTCAATATTTATATGGCAAATATTCGGTTCCTCAGGGCAGAAAAAGGACTTATGGAAAAAGTATTCCTGGCGCATCTGCTGCTCAAGATAGCTGAGAAGTACTTGCAAGATATCTATTTCATCCTCCAACTGAGGTCCTTCGATGGTTTAAAATATTCTATCAATGACATCAGTGACCGTGAATCGGACCGTGACAATGAGTGATGGCTATCAGATCTATCAGATCGACTCGTCATTATCACCACCTCCGAGTCTCTGTTGAACTTGATCCATTTGGTATGGCTGCAAGATCGCAAATATCCGACTTTCCTCCAGAATTGCTGGAAGAGATATTCCTCAGCATCTGTCATGATACCAGCAATCTTTCATTTGGCCAGAGCGCCAAGGAATGGACCACCGCCAGGACATTTACCCCAAACTACCATTCATCTGCAAGCCCATTTTCGATCAGCCACGTCAACCGCCAATGGAGGGATATCACTCTAAATATCCCTCGACTTTGGACTCACCTTCGCATCATACATCCAGTTGAACCACAGACACGTGGTCACGGTGTCGTCCAACTAATGAAGGAATGGGTCGGTCGTGCAGGATCGCTCCCTCTTTTTTTTTTTTTTTTTTTTATGTTGGATTTATAGTCCGAGGGGGCATTGCCCCATATTAGACTTTTACAAACATGTGTACTACTCCTTAGGCCCCTGTGCCCTTTTTCATAAACCTCCCGAGACTGTCCCATGCATCCTTCGAGGCGCACCTTGTGCTCGCTCCCCGCCAGGATCCAACCAGGGGACACCCAGCTGTTTTGGGACACATCTTGTTGGGAACTCCAGTAGGTGTTAGGTAGTAGCATAGCTTTGTTGCAATCGATTTTGATCCTCTTCATGTTGTCGCTCTTGCAGTTCCGAATGCTCAAGATGAGGGCTCGACTTGCCTACTGTTGTAACTTGGCCGTGGCTGTTCATGTGTTATGTCCCTGTGCGATTTTGTTGTAAGCCGATTTGTCGTGCGTCGGAGTGGAGAGTTAGGAAAGAGAGAGTTGAGTATTATCTTGGCTGCTCCATTCTTCCTACTGTTGGGCCTCGAACCGTCCTGTTTTCCTAATGTAGTGAGCTAAGGCCTTCATCCCTTTTGTTTCACCCATTATGCTCCTTAGGCTGAGGTTAGCCCCGCCCACTATTCTTGCCCAAGCGAGCCTCTGTTGCCTGTACGCATCGCATTCAAAGAGGAAGTGGCTGACAGTCTCGTTAGGGCTATACTCATCTGGTCCAACCTGGCATTTTGAGCACCGCTCCGTTTCGGCTTTACCTATTCTGTAAAGATAGGAGTTCAGTGGGATATGCCCGCTTCGCACCTGGATAAGCTGACTAGCTTGACCCCTTGTGAGATTGCTTGTCCTCTTTCTGTAGCCTTCGAAGGGGAAATTGTCGAACTGCTCAAGCCTTCTTTTCCTAGGAGAGTTCGACCACATTGCTTGCCACCTACCCTTCAGTTGTGCAAGGTGTTCCTGTTTTGCCGCCGAGGAGCTGGTGGGCAGGGTTCTTCTGAGTATGGGTGGGAGCTCGACTCGCCTGCTTGCTCTTCTCGTTGCCGCCTCCTTAGCCAATTTGTCTGCTTGCTCATTACCTACCACCTCGCTGTGACTTGAGATCCAGTTGATCTCCAACTCCGATTGCAGGGTACGTGCTATACTGGAAAATTCTTGGAGAAGGTATTGACCTGGCTTTGCTTTTGGCTTTGCTGCTGCTTTGATGAAGGCCTGGTTGTCCGTGTAGAGCGAGACCTTGTGGTTGGCTGTTCCTGGGGTGCTTCCTGTTAGCCAAGCTGCAAGTATTCCACCTACCACCTCTGCTTCATAGGTGTTGTGCTTTTTGTCGGAGCCCAGATATGCTTTGAGGTGTCCCACTGGACGACGTTGGCCCTTTTTGTATATGACTGCTGCTGCTCCTATACCTCCTTCGTGACCTGATCCGTCTGAGTAGACCCTGAAGTCAGCACTGTCTTTTTCTTCCTTCTCGATCGAGAGCTCTCGGGAGTCTGAGATGGTGGTTTTATAGTGCGGCTGTAAACGTGAGTCCTCAACATCTGGACTTATCGTCTCCATCTCTTCCCCTTTAAGATTGAAGATTCCGATTAGGTAGTCTATTGGGCACTGATGCCTTTCGGGTACAATCCTTTTGGCCTCCTTTACTATCTGGTTCAAAGGATGAGTTTTCGGCAGGGTAAGAAGCCTTACTGTTGCCCTGTAGCAGGCTTTTATCAGTGCGAGCTCCATAGGGAGAATACCTGCATGTGCGTCCAGCAGGTCTGTTGGTGTGGTCCTTAGGGCCCCTGTTATAGCGAGCGTTGCCATTCGTTGGAGTTTCTGTAGTGACCTCAACACTCCTACCGAGCCAGCATTTTTGGTGGAGCCAGTTGGCTTGTGCGGTGGGGTATACCATACGTCCAGTCCATAGGTGATCTTCGGGAGAGCGACTGCCAGGTAGAGCTGCCTCATTAGCTTGCCACTTACCCCTGTTGATTGCCTAGTTAGACGCCGAAACTGCAAGAGCCATTGAGTTGCGCTGGCGACTGATCTATTTCCTTGCTCGTTCCACCTAAGTTGCGAGTCAATCTGCACGCCAAGATATTTGAAGCTGTGTACTTCCTGAATTCTGTAACCCTGGATCACCAGCGGAGGCCTATCGAGGGGGATTCTTCTTCCTTCGTTGTCAGGGTCTGGCTGTGTTCTTCGAGTGGCATGAAGCACCACTGACTTGCTGACTTCGAATTTGGAATTGTGATCCACGCTCCACTGTAGACCACCTCCATCCCTTGTCATCATGCCCTCGAGCCGGCGCGTGGTCTCATCGAAGTCCTTTCCTATTGCTATGAGAGCTATATCATCCACGTATCCTACGGAGTCTTCCTTTGCTTCGTTATCTAGTATCTCAAGCAGATCAGCATTGTAGATTACATAGAGTATCATCGAAAGCGGATCTCCTTGCCCTATACCATTCAAAACAGCTATAGATTCAGAGACGAAGTCATCGAACTTGAGCCTTGTACGTCTTCCAGTCAGGAGCTGGTCAATGAAGGTAACGTAGGCCATAGGTATCTGTCTCTTCTTGAGGTTATGGATCAGCCTTTCTTTTACCGCATTAGGGAAAGCACCCTCGACGTCCAAGAAGAGAATTGATGCCACATTGTTGTTGCGCCATGCTGCTTTGACCCGGTGAACAAGATAATGGATCGCATCTGTTGTTGTTCGGCCTGGGCGTCCTCCAAAGTGTGTTTTCGGAAGCAGCTGGTGGTGCTCTACTAGTCGGCTAATGTCTTCTGCTACAATTGCCGTCAGTACCTTGGCCATTGTTGGAAGCAGAGCTATCGGCCTGTAGGCCTTTGCAATCTCGTAGTTGGGTTTTCCGGGTTTCCTGAGCACTACCGTAGTGAACTCTCTCCAGGGATCAAAGTAGGTACCTAGCTTCAGGATTGCCCTAAAAATATGCAAGAGACGTTGGACTATGATATCGAGGCAGCGTTGCAGGACCACGTTTGGGATTTCATCTGGGCCATGTGCCTTGTAGGGTGAGAGACGGTTTACTTGAGCTTCGATCTGGGACTGGGTGATCTGTGCTGGGGCCGGTAGTGGATCAGGATAGGC
The DNA here is from genome assembly GCA_026262225.1 of Inosperma sp. D86. Classification (NCBI taxonomy): domain Eukaryota; kingdom Fungi; phylum Basidiomycota; class Agaricomycetes; order Agaricales; family Inocybaceae; genus Inosperma; species Inosperma sp. D86. The sequence continues at coordinate 3,424 of JAIUJM010001174.1, read as the reverse complement.
GTAGTCAGCTGGAGTGGTTGCTATGGCTGGAGGAGGAGGAAAGAAGGCCTTCGTAAAGAGCCTTGCCTTTTCGTTGTTGTCATTTACTTCTATAGCAGCACCAGTTGCATCTTGAGTCCGTAAGGTGGGGATCCTAGGGTTTCCCCCATCACCCACTGGTTCCTTTAAGTACCTGTTAGCAGTCCAGATGTCACTCGCCGTCATGTCCTCGAGATAGCTGGTCCAATGCTGTCTCTTGGCCTGGATGATCGCTTCGCCATATCTATTGCTGAGCTTCTTCCATTTCTTATGCGCAGGGTGTCTTGGAAGCGCTCTGTTCCTATGCGATTCAGCTCTCAGCTTACCCAGTTTCCTCCTCATCTTCTTCAGGTCGCTGTTCCACCACCTTTTTGAGTCGGGCCTAGGCTTGCTGCGAGTTACACATGCCTTGATCGTGTTTTGAAGCGCTTCTGTCAGACTGGAGACTGCTGGGCCGAGCTGTGCTTGAGTCTCTATCGGTATCGCTGGTGGGAGTCTGGAGAGGTTAAGTTTGAGCATTTTTCGAAAGAGGTCCCATTCCACATCTCGGAAGTTGTAGCTGGGTGGGGCCTCGAATCGGCTCTGTGGAAGGCTCAGGTGCGTGGCTATTGGAAAATGATCAGTGCAAACTGGCCGAAGGCTGGGCTCCACCTCGCAGCGTGTGATGAAGTCTTGGATCTCCGGCGTACAAAAGAGGTTGTCAGGTCTGGAATATCTCTTGGAGCGCATGTGTTGAAGTGTCGGAATACCTTTTGGGAGTGGCATAGCCATGTTATGCTCGGCTAGGAGGTTAACTAGCTTCTCCGCCATCCGCAACGCTTGCCCTGTGAAGAGGTGAGTGTCCTCGTCCCTATCCCACAATGGGTGGTGTCTGTTAAAGTCGCCTGCCCAAATCATTTGATCTGACGCGTGCTCTGTGAATCCTCGTGCTTCAGCCCTGAGAAACTCCCTGAAGAGGGTTTCCGTGTCCTGATGGGTGCAGTCATTGTAGATGTTGAAGATCGCCAGCCTACCATGTTCTCCTGTGAGTTGGATTGCTGAGATGTCGTTCGTGCCTGGGACGTTGATGATCTTCCAGCTTTTCGTTTCGAGCAGGTTGCTGACCCAGATTACTGAGCGTATCGGAGCTTCATCTCTTCCTCTATTTTCAGGGAATACAGGCCTGAAATTCGCCGGGGTGCGTATTGCATTGAACTTTGTGGTATACGGTTCCTGTATCAGTATTATATCCCAGTCCTTACTTTTGACGTTGTTGAGGATGTCGAGGTGCGCCTTTTCGGATTTGTTAAGGTTGATCTGGAGAAGGCGAAGAGGGGGGGTCGTCTGTTGCTCGGCGTCCTGTGTAGCTCGTTCAGGCATTGGTCATCGTAGAGAGGGGGGTTCTATTCTTCTTGGCAATTTTCTCTGCTTCCTGTGACGTCTGGCTTGCTGGGTTTTGATGCGGCGCTGCCCAGTCGTCCGCTAGATAGCCAGGGTCCCACTGTTCGTCGTCAGCCCATGTTCTGGTTCGGGTTTCGCTGAACTTTTGCGTTCTCCCGGTGCCATGCTGGTCGTAGATTTGCCAGCACATGTCGTCCATTGCCCTACCTCCTCGCTCTACTGGCTGAGCTGTCCAGGTCCATGGTTCTGCTGTTGGAAAGAATTGGAGCGCATTTTCCGGATTTCGGCGATCATACTCTTCCAGCTTCCTACGAAAAGTGGGGCATTCCCTACTCCAGCTAGGGTGTCCGCCCATATTGCAGGGGATGCAGGAGTGCTGATGGGGGTGTGGGCACTGGCTGGTCCTGTGTTCCTCTGCGCAGTTGCCGCATTTATCCGTCTTCGTAATGCATTCACTCGCGAAGTGATTCCACGTCTGACACTTGAGGCACCTGAACGGTTCCTTCTTGACCTTCTCCGTTCGAATCCTTCTGCTACAAATTGTAAGTCCATCTGCGATAGCCCTGTTTGCAACATCAGCATCAAGGAGAGTGAGAAGAAGATGCGCAGTCTTCTGCCCTGCTTTTCTCTTTTCTGGGGGTTTCGCCCACCGCATCCCTGTAACCGCATCAGCATCCATGTGGTTTACCTCACATATTTCGTCCCTATGCTTTGGGTCAGCCGGGTCGAATATTACTGGGACGTTGAAGGCGATGAGGTTGTAGGTTCTGGGCTTGAAGACGACCGTGGGCCCTATGGCCTTGCAGAAGGCTGCTCGGTTCTCCTCAGCATTCATCCACGCTGCTGCGGTGTCATTCTCCATTTCGACTAGGATTCCCTTTCGCCTTTGGACTATGGCTGAGCGGACTTTCTTGCCTTCCAGCCCAAGGTTGACGAGCACTCTGTTGAACTCTTCTTTTAGCTGGATACTACCCATTTTGCCGACCTTTGATTCCCCGTCTATGCCTTCCAGCATAAACTGCCTTGCCCTTATTCCTTCCTTTGCCGCGATCCTCGGGTTTGCGTGCGGCGGTGGAGAGATCAGCGCCTCAGCATATGTACGTGAGCCATGCGCCTGTCGCCAAGCCGGAGCTGTCCCGTTGGTGCAAGCTTCGTCACCTATCTTCTTCGCATGTTCGTCAATCTTTTCCTTCGCGTCTTCAATGAGTGCCTTCATGTCCAGGGTGAGCTCAGTCATTTGGCTGATTACCGCGTCTCGAACTGTTTCATTGATTGTCGTCTCCTCTAGCTCGTCTATGAGAAAGGTTAGTGCGAGTATGGCGTCCATCGCTGGCTTCTGGATGCCTCCCATCCTGGCAATTTGGTGGAGGCATGTCGAGACTGAGGAGTTAGATATAGGTTCGCCCGGGGGGCACATTAGGAGGCGTTCCTCGAGGTATCTTCTCCCTTCCGTGGCGTTTCGTATGCTCGCATTCTCGTCCGCGGCGACTGTGGTGCTGTTCTTTCTAGTCTCGTTTCTTGTCATCGGCTTACTGGTAGAGCTGGCCTTTGTGTTCCTTCTGTTATCTGCCGGAGCCTTACCGTTTGTTCCGCTAGACATTATCCGATGATGAGGACAAGCGCGAGAGCGAGGGATATATGTGTATTGCTCTACTTGAGATGTCGGTTCCTTCGTTCTCTGTTTCCTTTGCTTACAATCTAAGCGTGGGAAAAAGAGGTTACGATGGTGGTAACAGATCAAGAGAGCTCCCGCTCCCTCTTTATCTCTCGTTTCACATCCGCGAAGGGTTACTTCACAATTCAATCTTGGACCACTTCTTCAAGTTGATTCATCGGTGTTTATCTTTCGAACTCGATGTTCCCACCCTTGAAATGAACGATCTGATTGTACTACAAAAACCAGCCCATCAACTCGAATTCGTCAAAGTACATGTAGGACAGTTCGATAACCTTGAAGCATGCAAATGTCTTTACAACTTCTTTCTCCGGTCTGGTACTCTACTCTCGCTTATCTGGGACGCTATGG
>JAIUJM010001172.1:0-10105 GCA_026262225.1 Inosperma sp. D86 | reverse complement strand
GTGGGTTCTTTTCGCAGTGGGAGACGTGCTGGGAATGCGAGGACATTCCTTCAAGTTCTTTTATACCACATACGAAATGCAATGACATGAACATTAATAAATTCAGGCGAGCAGCCGTAAAAAGCAACATCAACCAACAGTCGATTGTCTTTGGAACTGGGCAAACGTCAGCGCATGGCCGTGATTAGAGGAGCAAACTGAATGAATACGAGCGTCTATTCTCGTGTTATTCCATTCAGCACGGAGAAAGCCAAAAACCAGGGGTCAGGCCGGGCAGCACACGACCCACACTGTCACGCTTGAATTGAATTAAGGAATCAGGATCGACTCCGATATATTATTCTCTCAAATAACAAACGTCACGTGTTTGTACAAATCAAACACCGCGACGGTGTTGGCATCAGACAAAGATCCGACATCGGGTCCGTGCTGAATTTGACTTGGATTTCATCTATGACATTTATCGACGAGCGTGGACTTTACTGACAACCAACTACAAAGATGGACTTGGATGCTTACTATTCTGAACAGGAAAGTCGTATGAGTCTTCCTCAGGAGACCTTTGAAGAATACGAGAAACGATTGGCAGCGTTTCAGCACCGAAGGTCTTGTGCTACGACGTGTCATCTACATACTGTCTCATCCTTGTTCAGTTTACAGCACGGCGGAAGTCTGGCGACTGCGCCTTCGCGAATACCTTCCGCAAACCGAAGATCGTCGAATGGATTGGCCGATCCCTCTGGTTATATTGTGAATAATATGAAGCGCAAAGGGGCTGAAGGCGCATCTGAGGCTGCGGGAAAACGTCAGAGAATTATCGATCAGGAGAAATTTGAGGAAATACAATTCATGCCACAAGCAACCTCACATCCCCTGTTTTCATCAGGTCATGACGACGCGATTACACCTCATATGAATGAATGGAATCCAAACTCTACCACGCCCAAGCTGCCACTGGCGACCCCACACATGCAGCGACACCAGAAGCGCAGTTCAAATAAACGGTTCGTAATATGTGTACATTAAGCCATAAGCATAACACTGATTATGTTAATTAATAGAAATCAGTCATTTCCTGAGAATTTGGAAAATTTTAGCACGGAGGTGAAAGCTCCCCAGGAGCAAATAGCACAAGAAGAATGCAAGGTCCCCATCTCACGCAGTCCTCAGGCAACGTCATCGAAGGTGTATTCAACAAAGTAGGATTCAGTGACACTCAGGGACTACCCACTCAATTCTACGTTTGCAGCATAGCAATAACACCGTCACATTCATCAGACGGCTTCCACGATGAAATCGATTCTTTCACAAGAAACATTTCAGAGCCGAAGGGACCTAAAACCATTTGCGCAGCCAAGGTCACGGACATCAGGCATGCCGCTGCGGAGGATAGTCCGTGAGTCTTGCCTCAAAAGGATTTGCACTCTAGGGTTAAATTGTTATGTATACGATAGAATTGGCTCCTTTTCTAGGACACAGGGAAGTTCGCTTAAGCGAAAACGTGGACAGGACGTCGTAATTGTAAAACGACAAGCGCCTCTCATGCTTCGACCAATAGGCGATACAGCGCAGCTTTTTGGCAAGAAGCCCAGCCAGATCTCTGGACCATCAACGTCGCCGATTGAAGAAGCCAGTCTCCCACCTATGCCCACATCACTTGGTCAAATATTACCGGTGAGGCCCCTTGAAGGAGGGTCGAATTCAGTAGGAGCCAACAATATAGTCGCTAAGCACATGATTGAACAACCTGTCAAGCTGGTGGCAAAACACAATCAAATAGCGAAAAAAGACGCCCACCGCCCTGCCATGGTCAATTCTGCCAACTTCGTTCCTTCATCTCCGTCTTCGCGTGCTAGTTCACCGATCAGCACTTCCTCCGTCACAGCGAAGAAGGTGCAGAAGCAACCAGCCAACCCGGCAGGAATGAAACGAAAGGTGCAAAAGAAGAAAGAAAAGCCGCAACCCATGACTCCCGGAGAATATGCCCGAATGCTTCAAGAAAAAGCTGCGGCGACAGCAGGCAACAATGCGGAGGACCATAACCCGCGACCTCCCAAGGAAAGGAAGAAGAACCCAGTTGTCAGATTTCTGGAAGGAAAGAACATCTTTTACACAGGCGGCGATATGAAATATGCCTCGGAAACGACACGCGGCAAGATGGATATTGTGCGTTTACCATGGCGCATTCACCTTTTCACACTGAACTTGAAGACCCCAGATCGTCAAGTTTGGAGGAAATTTGATGCCAGACTTTGATCCCCAGTCCACAACTCATGTTATCACTGACGCTCAAGTTCTACCCACACTGCGAGCTCTAGGGCTACGAAATCTAGAGGACATACCAGATCACATTGCAACTGTCCGGTGGTCATGGCTGCTATCCGTTCTTGGTAGAGAAACCGTCCTCTCGAAGGACGAAATTGAGAAGAAGTTGGGTGATACTTGGTTGCACGCTGCGTTTTCCAAGCGCATGGACGCCGGTTATCATCCACAGAAGGCGGTTTCTTTGGCTTCATTGAAGGACAAAGGGAAATCTAAGATCTTTAAAGGGCTCCCACAAGACTCACACAACAATCAAGACAAGTCAGGCTTCCCTTTCGTTCGCTAGATATCCTGACTGATTTTTCCAAGAATGCAACTTCCATCTGCACCCTCAGATTCCGAGGCTCGCATGCTAGAGCCCGATCCATTCACAGTACCCCTCTCCACGTCCCCAGATGCTCAGGTGTCTAGCTCGGCAATTCAGCACGAGAATCCGCAGGCCATCAGTGATCAGGATCCACTAGCTGCGTTTTATCATGAAGCCAAAATGGAGCGACTCCGAGATGATGGGGTGTGTCCCCACGTCATTGTGTTTGCGTATTTCTTACTGATATGTGATTAACAAGTGGTCAAGTTTGGGTGAGCTTGAACAAGGAGCGTCTGGTGCTGAGAGCGATGTGGAGGATGCTGCATTGGTCGAACCTGTCAAACGCGTAGGCCTCATCCCTTATCGTCAGCTGATCGCGGCCTCACGTTTTCAACAAGGGATGGACATGCGACCAAAAGAACCCTCCATTAACTGAAGACTGTCCAAATCAGGACATCATCGACAAGGTCACCGTCATTTGACTTTATGCAGAACCATTGGATTCAACTTATAACTAGCTCACGGAGTTGATGCAAATACACAGAGCCAAGTTGGGAGAGGAGGATCGTTGGCGTGCATTCAGCTATAGCAAGTGTGAGGAGTCATCCAAGTATATTTCTATGTCTCCCAACCTTTGCGATAGGCATTCGAGCTCTTCGAAGCTATCCTAAACGCGTCAAGACCTTCGAAGAGGCACGGCATATCAGAGGTGTCGGAGAAAAGACAGCTCGAAAGGTAAGTCTCAGGATTCTTTTTTTGAAGATGGTTTTCTGCATGATATTAAGATCGAGGAAATACTACAAACGGGAGACTTGCGTCGTATTAAATATGAAAAGACAGAAGATGTAACTGTTACTCGATTGTTTCAAGGCATTTATGGTGTTGGTAAGTAAATATTCCGTGTCGTGGTAATATTCGTGGCTTAGGCGACTAGGGCAATCTACGGCGTTCCAATGGTACGCCGCTGGCTGCCGAACACTCAAGGATCTGGAGGAAGGTAAAGGCGGGGTGAAATTAACACCGGCCCAAACAATTGGCTTAAAATATTACGACGGTAAACTCAAACTTTAGTATGTTGCTGGTTGTATTCATGTCTACCTTATGCTTGCAGATATAAACAGTAGGATGCCGAGGGAGGAGGCCAAAGAGATCTTTGACCATATTCAAAGAATCGGTAACGTTCTTTGATTTTGTAGGAATGGTATACTGACCTTTATCAGCGTATTCCATTGATGGAAAGCTTTTCATTGAAATCATGGGCAGTTATCGAAGGTATAAATTCGTTGCTCAACTCGGTAACCAAAACTGAAGACAACAGAGGAAAGTCAACCTGCGGCGATATTGACGTTTTGATTACTCGCCCAACCGAAGATGGCAAGACTCATAGTGGTCCGTCTACTTTACCTCCGCAACTGACCATGTCCCTGACCCAAATCCTAAGGCGTTCTGTCGCGACTTCTGAAAGAACTACAATCTGTAGGCATTATTACAGAAGACTTGGCTCTGCCAGACGACCCGGACGATCTTGAAGCGATATATCGTGGGCTATGTCACTTACCTGATGTCCCCGATGCGAAACGCAGGAGAATAGACTTTCTGAGTGTCCCTTGGGCGTCCAGGGGTGCTGCCTTAGTATATTACACTGTATTTTTCTATCTTTTCTCGTGTTGTGGACTTGGAATTCACGACGCTTTTAGGGTGACGATATCGTGAGCTCTTTGGCCCTTTTGTCTTCCATTTACCACAACATTTATGTTCCAAAGTTCAATCGTGCGATGCGTTTAAAGGCAAATGTAATGGGTTATTCTCTGAACCAGAGGGGTCTCTTCGGGAATGTTGTTCGTGACCCTCGTGATCGGCGTATCAAGTTCAATGATGGTTTGTATTTAAAAGTTTGGACGCTGTGCGCTAAACAAGATGTTTCGCAGGTGTTTTGATTGCTTCAGAAACGGAGGAAGAGATATTCAGAATACTTAAGGTACCTTGGCAAGAGCCTCATGAACGCGTACGTGGTTAAACTTCTTGCATCTGCAACTGGGAGGTCAAGTGTGCCTTCGTGTTAGTTGTTAAATTACTGTGTCGTCAATGTAGTTCTTCATATAAGTTGTTAGCTGATTATAATTACATGACAATCGAAAAATGTTCGATAGATGCGTCGGCAAAGTTAGTTCAACAACTGTCTTATCTTAATAGGTAATGTAGGAGCTGGGAAGGTGAACAAGCAACTATCAATCAACGCAGATAAAAAACTTTTGGTATAGCATTTTACATAAATCTGATGCAGATGTCTATGTACTGTGTATTATGTGTGGGTCAAGGGCCATCAAACCATTGGTAAAATTGGGCAAAAGAACTCGGGATATTAGCGTTCGTGGTAATGGGTTACGGGACTGGATATCAAAATAACATGAAGTCGTGAAAAACATGACAAAAGTGCGTAACTTTTGACGTTAGGCCAAGCTTCTGCGTGTTCATAACGTACGTCCTTCGGTTTCATGGGATGCCTTCCGGTTTTCTAGGACGAGAATCATTTTCATCATTCAGATAATCCACTACCGAGGAGTGTTCTGCTACCTTCCCTAGGACACTCTTCAAGCTGTCTGGGAGGACAAGGACCTGGAGTATATCGAGTGGATTCTCCGGCTGGAGAATATCTGGTTTCGGAGGCAGGCGAGAAAGGAATTCCTCCAAGTCCTGGTGATAAGGTCGATGCCGGTTCTTTAGTGATAATGTTAGGAGGAAATCGAAGTTCCATTGTTTGATTCATGCGTTCAGATAGGGAATGTCTCGCGTTGAACCTGAAATTGGTCATTGAAAAAGCAAACTGAATTGAATGCGCCCGTACATTGCTAGGATGGAATTGGCATATACTAGATTAAATCGCATTAGATAACCGCCGTTGACAGTATGTTGCTGAGAACTTACGTCGGGTGACGGATAGTTCCATGGATAGATACAGAAGGGTATGGGGACGAGCGACGTACTACGACCATGCTCAATAAAGGAACATATAAAAACGAACTGTTACGCTCACAAGGATTATAACCATAATTGCGGCAAAGCTAGCCCCATATTTTGTTATAAAGATCAAGACTTGTATTGGCCTTTCAAGCGTACCTTGTCAACAGGCCAGTGCCAACAAAGTATTGTATTAAACTCTCCAGAACAGATTCAGTCCTACTTCTTATTAGTGTGTACTGTGCAGGTGGCATACTTTAGGAGGCCTACCTGGCGATCCCGATATTCATTCCAAAACTACACTTGTACAAAATGATACACATTGCTCCCGCAATGGAGCAATCAACTAGCGCAGTCGTGCCAAATCCCAAATACAAGATGTACTAAACCCTAGTTCATCATTTTTCATCTGATAGTTCAATTTGTGAACGTCCGCACCTCAATTCCTGGTGAGAAACCATAGATGACATCGACACGCGGCCTACGGAGAAAAAAATCAGTCCAACGAAACAAACATGGAAATGAGTCATTATACATACAAGTAGGTCAGAAAGACTAAAAAAATTAATGAAATCTCTCGAATCTGGAACTAGCGACTGAACTCACTGGCAGCAACGCCTAGAGGAATCATCATGAAATCTTCAACGGCAAGACAAGCAGATCATACCTATGGCAAGTATAACGACTATAATTATAAAGATCTGTTTGATATGTAGTTGCGAAGGCATTTCAGAGATTTGGAAAGGACATCCTTACCCTGGATGCCGTTGTGTACCGCTTCTCCAAGAGCAAACTGTGGGTAGTAACTGGTCAAACATTGACTACTGCATCCATTAACGAGAGCCATCCGGGAAAGCTTACATCGCCACATTTGGGTCAGATAGTATCTATCGAAAATATATTGAGTGCCAATGTAATGTGGAAGACAGTGTGAGAACGCACCCTTGTACCAGTAGGATGAGAAAGACCTTGTAATGATTTTATATCAGCGAACTTGAAAATTTAACAAATAAAGGGGCGCACTTGTGTTGTAGCGATAGCCTGTAAATATAAAATTCAGACCGCATGAAATTCAGGAGGAGATTTGAATACCTTCAGACTCCTACATAATACGTGAACAAGCGACTCCATAAAATGGATAGGTGTGCGTACCAAACCACATGCCAACTAGCTCCACCATCACCTAATAGTTGGCGGATGAAAAAGTACGACATGTTCATCGAAAATGTAAGGTTCAGGGTGTCCAACAAGCTGAAAGGACATAAGACAAAACCAGAGGCGTAGTATAAAGCAAACTCACCACACTGCCGCAATCTCATCCAGAGGAAAATGTCACTGACAAATTCTAAGATTTGTGAGAGATGGAACACACAAACGACTTGTAAATGGGGCTGTCACGCGGCATAGTATACATATAATACTGGTATGCTTGTCGTACTGTTATCCCAAATAAACTGCACAAAAGACCAATTAGGACATTCAGCGTTGTGGAGAAGAACGTACATGGCGCTTATCGAGAACCCGAAGAAAGATGACTTCAGGTTGAGGCTAACATCGGTTTTGAGAGGCAACAGGGACGGGTTTGAATCCTCCCCACTCATGTGTGCTTGCCAGGTGGATTTAGAGAGAAGCAACTGTGGGTATTATCGTCAAACACACTGTGGCGCAGGTCAAGCACAGGCGCAGTTGGAGATGAAGCGGCAGAGTAAAGAGGAACAAAGTCCTGCCCATTGTCAAGTTTTGGATCAAAAAGACAAATTGTCCTCCAATTCATTCGGCAACATACGACTTCCTAAGTTATTTATAGATCACTTGCAGATCTACATATTACGACTTGCGCTTACATCGGAATCCTCTTTAACTAGTACTAATACAGAATACAAGGACTTCAAATTAATATCCCATGATCATCTTCAGGCATACGACGTGTGTAAAATGGTGGAACTCAATAGACGATCTCTGCATTTTGGTGCGAAGACTCTTGCGAAGACTCCGACTTGGCAGGATTTGTTTTCTATTCATCCTTCATTCCAATATCCCTACTTGAGCCATTATTCAATTACAGAGTTAACAGATCATTAAGACATGTTTGCTCAACCTCGTCCTCTTATGGTCATCGTTGAGTTCTTGTTTCCCAGCTGTCATTTAGATACCCTTTTCCGAGGAGGTGACGACCAATTACTTCTGCACACTGAAAGGTTGGAATTAATGCTTTATGTGGTTATCGCATGATGTCTGAGTAAAGAGGGCAGTTCGCTGCTATCTGGAAGCCGAGCTGGGGTCTATACATTACGCACTTTTGTCTTGAAGTTGAAGAAGCAACGTCGGCATAGTATGTATACGCATGGTATGATCCATCTGATCCGACCGAGCTCATTCAATCATGGAAGTCTTCTGAGCACACCATCAATTTTGAGAAGTACTAGTATCAATTGCGGAAGGTGGGATCACGATGGATAAGGCCAAGTAGTCCGACAAAATTAGGTACGAGAGTAGACTGTAACACTACGAATGAAACCAGATGCACTTGGATTGGTCGTTTTTGAACGCTTCTCGGCGTCGTTTGCGCCGATTTTTCCCTTATGGGATTTGGTTTGTGGATGCGATTGAACTCGGTCTGCTCTTGGCACGAAAGAGGACTGGACAGTGTTGGACTTGGAGCCACTTGGCCGGGTCCACGACGAGGGCGTGTTAATGTGCTCCTGAGGTACAAGGCGTTGTTGACGTATGGCTTTGCCAGACCAGTTATTACCGGGTGTGGGAAGATCAGGTATCTTGTTTCGCTTGAGACGATCAGAGACATCGCGACCTGTCGCAGTACTGCTGGCAGTAATTTGATGTCGATGGATGAACGAAAGGGGATGGTGGATTGGGGGTTGGACCTTGGCAAAGGCAGATGCAGCCCAACTACCCGGAAGTAAGGGCACTTTCGGCGCCAGTGGTGGGAAATCTCCATCTCGAATATGAAGGTTGCCGAATGGATACCCATGCTGAAATGAATTCCCTGGCACGCTGAAAGGCGTGAAAGAACTCCGCGCCGTATATGAACTACTTGTATAGAAGGTGGGAAAGAGCAGAGATCTAGGTCTCGGTGCAATAACTCCTGGAAGATCGGCAGAAGCATTCGCAACAGACCTCCAGTCAATCCAATTAAAAGTAGGATATTTGGCTCGCCAGTATGACACCAATCTGCCGAGAAGCGTCTCTGAACCACTGCCATTGGGTCCCAAAAACCGTGAGCTTGACACAAGAATCATCCCTTTTTTGCATCGAGTCAGCAGGACATTCATTCGCTGCTGGGAGTGGAGGAAACCAGCTTGTTCGGAGCGTACAACAGATATCAATATATAATCTGCCTCGTTTCCTAAACCAAGTTGTTAATATCAAGTTGAGAATGATATGGAGCTAATTGCCAGGACAGACCCTGAAAACTATCCAGATTGTATACCGTTTGCCAAGGCAGATTCTCATCCTCAAGCCTGCGTTGTATGGCAGCACGTTGAGCATCATAGGGAGTAATGATGCAGAAGTTCAATCCTCTGTAATAACTCCTCACAAGGTGGACGATGACGTCGATTTCGCCAGAGTTCTTCCAAGTGGGGCTGTTAGACTTAGTATCCATTATCAGAGGGACGTTGGCAACTCACCCGACGGCTGGTCCCAGCCTTTTCTTCACCGGTGCGATTCGCATCAATAAAGGCCAGACAATCTGGGCTTTGTATTGTGTGCTGGCCGAGGAGTTTTCCAGCATATACAAAGCCTGAAATAAATGTAGCGATGGTACTTGGCATTCTGTCTATAGGCCTATTTAGATTTGTTTAATTATTAACATAACGGGACACCTACATGAGATGTTCAGGAAATGGAAATTTCGAGCTTCTTTCAGGTGTTCTATGTCGAAGATCGTTTTCATGTCAGCGACGTCGTCTTGCCCATGGGGTGGAACTGCAACGAGAAAACAAATGGTGAGCGATGCATGAAACAGTCAAAGGTTAAATACATACGCTGTTTTGGATCACCGAAAAAGCAAACCTTTTCAAGTCTCCCTTGGAACCTTTCAAATATGGACTGAAAAGACAGTGAAGACTGGTTCCTGAAACACAATCAAGGAACGAACCATGAAATCGAAAACATTGATTTGTGAGGCTTCATCAATGACTAGGCGTTCAGGGCCGACGATATCGAAAGTCCCATTTTCATACAAGGTGGGATTTGATATCATGCTCAATGTACAAAGGACGATGCTGGAACCAGATATCATCCTCTCCATCCCCACCTTGTCTTTCGGGAGTTCGTCTGAACGAATCAATCTTGCCGCAACGTCCCCATAAAGGTGCTCGTGCCTACAAGTCAAACATTAGGTTCTAGGCGAAACTAGTAAAAGCCACAGACTGACCATTCGTCATAGAATTCTTTTGAAACCAGAAGCTTGAAGTCTACATCCTTCTTAAACAATGTTTCCGCTATGTTTTTCACAGCAACGTTTGAATGGGCGACGATCCAAACAGGAAGTTGACA
>JAIUJM010001171.1:0-10109 GCA_026262225.1 Inosperma sp. D86 | reverse complement strand
TTTGGTATGCAAGTGTTGTGATGAGGGGCTTTTCTGTATTTCGACTTAGATCCGTTCTGAAAAAGAAAAAGGATCCGGCCAACAGAGAGTTGGCTTGCAAACTGTCGGCCAAGGAACGAGCAATTGCAGACTTTCCTGCGCCGGCAGGTCCATGAAGCCAGGTGACATAAATTGGGGACTCGTTGTCCTTTACCCATGTTGAAAGGCGGTAGAGAAAGGAGGTACGGGTGCCAGGATAACATTTTGGAGTATCAAGGAGATCGTTATTATCGTGGGTTGCGTTCTGGACATAACGGTCCCCGAATGTTTGAAAGATGACTTCCAGAAACACGGATTAGCAGGTTAACAGAAATAGCATTGAAGGCATAATCACATACATTGGAGGGGTGTTATAGCCGTCTTTGGCTCATTAATGGTGAAGCTTCCGCCCGAGACGACGACGTTAAGGTTTTCTCCATTGAACATTTGTGAAGGTTGGTGGTTGAATCCATTCAATGAGGCAGTTCGTACCTCGGGATTCTCCGATAGTGACTAGCGTCGGCGACCCCTATTCGTATGACTTTGAATCCTCCATTTCTTTGTATGTAATATGTTCTCACTCTCTGTCGTGAGCAGGTTGAATTGTACATCGCCACGAAGGTTGAAATGTTGAAGGGACAGCCAAGTAGGACCGGAAGATTTTCACCAATAGCTGTCGTTTTAGTTTCAAAATCCCCTCTGCTCACTGAGCCAAGTCGGGTCATGTGTTTGTTGGAGGAACTTGAAAAGACCCTGCTGGTTGATCAAGAGTTTAGAGCATTAGGGTTGGGAGAAAAAGGAGACTGTTTGAAAATCACGCCACTCTCGGAAACTTATATGAATCACTACAGGAAAGTCACGGCCACGGAATCGGTAGTCGTACAGTTGCAGATGTATCCGTTGAACGCATTTTTATCTGGACAGCTCCACAAAGGTTTGCAAACCTGTTCAATAGCCGCAAATCAGTGACCTCCAATACCTTATGATGAATTTGGCCTTCGACATCTGTTCTCAATACTACCTTGAGGGAAAAGCTGGTTAGATTTGCTTTGACAAGAATAATGCCACATGAAGTATAGATTCAAGATTCGGAATATAGAAGTAAGACTGCGTACACAAAAGCAAGAAGTCCTGCCAAGACTGCCATCGTTTTAAATAAGAAAAAGAATGACAACCATGGTTCCCATTCGAATGTTGTCATTTTCCCGGACGAATGTGATCGTAATAGGAGCTGTGGTGTCAAATAATTTCCATTTGTATTCAACACCAGGAGTGATTTTGTCTGGAACAGATGGGACAGAACAATGAGTTTGTTAAAGAGTTTACCCAATGAAATATCAATCACCTGATTCGTTTGTTCCTGTTCTTGGGAGTTTTGTATGGTCGGGAGTATCTCATTGCATGTTTTGCTCTGCGTAAGGGCCATATTAGAGGTGGAGGAAGATGTAGACAATATCGAAGGTTCTGGTGAAACTGATCAAAGTATCAATAAATCTGCTCTCTGACAAGGGACATGGGACACGAAAGGGTGGGGCTTACGTCTTCCGAGAAAATATTCGCGTGAACGTTCCTTTGAGTGGAAAAACTCGCAAAGAATGGCTTCTCCCTCATAAATCTCTTGATAATACATGTAACAAAGGAAGCCGGACCTACGCTGAAAAAACAGGCGTAGGTTCTGGTCGGCGAGTGTTCTGTATACCTTCACATCTATCTTGAATGGAGAAATAGTTGCCCGCAAAGCGTCCATGAGTACAGAATCGAGAGGAATAAAATTTCGGAGCTCAGAAATGAGGTAACGGTCGAATTGGTCTCGAACGTGTTCAACAACTCCTGTTCCTTTAAAGATCTAGGGGTGATTAACTGTGTTAGAAGACGGAACAAGACAGGTCTTTGACTCACGAATGCCCGTTGGTGATTGCGGAGGCAGGAGCAAAAAAGCGTGAAGTACTGGGCAAAACGATCAGGATGGGGATCGCGAGGTATAACATTGAACTCATATTTCATCATGGCGGTCCGCAAATCAGGATCAACTACTGCCATTTTACAACAGAACCCAAGGAGGTGGTGGCATACTTCAGTAGCATTCGCGCCAGTGAAGGCTGACCAAGACCTTAAAACACGAAACTTAGTTATCTATAACCATTAGAAAATGAAGTTGAGACTCACCTTTCCAGCAAGCCAGTGTTATTGGATAATAGCTGTAAACAACCTTTTGCTATTGCCGTGCAAGTACGTGCAGAATCAGCATAGAATTCATTTGAGCGTATGGAGTCAAGCAGGAAATCAGAGAACGACTTGTGCCAGAAATTTATGGTCCAGTTGACTCTGACAAGAGATTTGAGATCTAGGAGGGCAAGTGTTACTCCTCCAGGTTGAAGAGAGAGGAGGCTCTCTATCAAGGAGACTGATTTCATGGTGTCTCGATCCAAACGGATTATGCTGCTGGTTCGAACATCCAGAACAACGATGGAAAGGATGTTGACGAGCAATGCGTGATCAGCTCTGGAGGAAGTTAAGATGTTGAGATATAAGGCGTCAAGTGCAGCGTAAGGTTTTTGAGAGGTCATACGTAAATTAATGATGATGTCAAGACGCTCCTGTGGCTGATCGAAGTCGTTTTCGATATATTTGATAACTGTGCTTGCATAGATAAAGTAGCCAGACGATTTGTCGACCAGATGCTCAATTGCGTCCTTTGATGGCCACTCTGGAGGCAAATGCTCTCGGAGCGGGTGGCTGAGTTTTATTCGACGAAAATTATCGCGTAGGTAGTTGCGAACGTCCTCGTAAGCTTGGAGATCTCCTTGTAGCTCTATCGTATTGATATGTTGTCGTATACTAGCAGCACAGGAATCGAAGGAACGCTGGATGTCGTATTCGGGACGGCTGAGGATGAGAAACCTGAGATTGCCATGTAGACGAGGGAGGGAATCAAACACCACTTTCAGAATCAGATTTCTCACGTCACCCCGATCTCTGCATTCGTCAAGTCCATCGACGATGATTAACATCGGTCGTAGAGACTGTGAATCGTTTCTCGAAATTTGAACAAGGGGTTCAATAATCAGCTTTTCGAACTGTGTTTCCAAAGACAAAGAACAGACAGTTGGGTCGTTCTCAACAATTTCCATAACGTACGGCTGCATCTGGAGGATGGAGCGACAGATTTGGTACGCAAGCTGTTGGCGTTGTAGCCTATGCAGGATGATGGATTGCACCCACGTGATCCCTCTCACTCCTTATTTATCTCGCGTTCCGGATCATGTCCGTTAGCCATTTCTTTTCCCCTCGCTGACGGACGTGAGTACTCCTAGTTCACTACCTATATTCGTAGCTCACTAGTACATACTAGCACGTCTCCTCGTGTCTAGGTAAAAGCAATAGCCATTTCTTTTCCCCTCGCTGACGGACCACGTCTCCTCGTGTCTAGCCGACAGGTTATGGGCCCCGTTGTGCTAAAATTTGCCTAATTGTTGCTCGTTTTTCACGCGTTTGCCAATTGTTCTTCCTTTCTTCCGGTTAAACCATCAGCGGAGTCATATTACCAAGTCCAAGCTTGGTACATACCGCATATAGTCACCACCTGGACAGTCATGTCGATTCCCCACGCCGGACGACAGGCAACACCAGGGCCATCTCGCCTTACAGAGTTGCCTCCCGCCACGCAGGATCCCTTGTCCAGTTCCCTTTCCTACGCTTCTTTAACTAGTTTGCCTCGTTCTTCTCAGTATGATAATTTACATAATCAACAGCCTCCTTTTCCTTCGATTTCTCAAGATAACATTATTCAACATCATCGTGATAGAATACCTACATCTCATCCTTCCCGTAATCTTCATTTTCTCTCCCAGCGTACACCTAGGTCTCAGGGTCATGTTACTCCCCTACCTGTTTATCAACCTCCGCCTCCACCTCTGATTGCTGTTCCGGACCCAAATCTCGTGTTGGAGGATCACCCTGCAGATCCGCCATTAGAACCTAATCCAATTCCTCCTCCGTTACCCGGACCAGCAACGCCAGCCCCATTACTCCCGGCAGCTCTTGTGGCTCCGCAACCTGCCTATCACCATCTCCCTCCCGCTTTACCAGCACCTCAACCTCCCGTTGCGCCTCCTGCTGGTCCGCCACCTTTATATCAACCTCCTTATCCTTACCAGTACCCACTACCTCAAAATGGGCAGTTCATGGTTCAACATGCGCATGGATACCCACCGCATTTGCCTGTTCCCTATGGTCACGCTCCCGTTTTTCCTTATCCTTATGTTACTTTACCTACTTCCTTACCTACTTCCACTACTCGTTCTTTACCTACCACTTCCCATATTCCCCTTCTAAATGGACAAGCGGATTTTTCTGCGTGGCATGACGGGGTTAAAGCTCTTATCCGCAATCTAGGTGGTTTTGGACACATTGCATCCTTATCGGACTCGGTTCCCCCTGACCGTCTGGATATGGCTCCTTCATTTCCACCATCATTGACTCACGCCTCCACTCCTGAGGACCGCTTGGCCCATTCTCGTTGGTGGGACCTGGATAATATGGTCGAGCATGTGCTACTGGCTCGACTTGGGTCCCATGCTAGAATGGTTCTTCCAGAGGATGGTACAGATCGCACGGCGCGTCTCGTTTATGAGACCCTGCGGACTCATTTTGGCCTGAACCGCCGTTCTGAGGGAACTAACATTTTTCTCGCTCTATTAGCAGTCAGATGTCACCCTCACCGTGTTCGGGACTATGTTACCACATGGCAGAATGCAGTCACGAAGATGCGGAGCTGCCGGTTCAATATGCCTGGCTATGCACTAGCACTTCTGTTTATTAAGAATCTCCCCGAATCTATGGCTTTTGGCTCCCTTCGTTCTAATATCAATACGCGTTTGGAGAATGTCACCGAAACTGATATGGGGATATTTAAGGAGGTGTTACAGGATGCTATAGAACTGGATGCGCAATTTCGATCTGCGTCATCTCTTGTTAGTTCTCGGTCAGTTTCTACCTTGTTATATCCGCGTCCTCAGCCTTCCGGCCAGCGTTTCTCTGCCAATTCCTCTATAGGTCTGTCGGGTTCCTCTCAGCAACCGGACCATAGTGTTCAGCGTCCTTCCCTGCCTTCTGCCCCTCCCAATTCCATCTCCATGGGTCTTCGCCAACCTATTGGACAGTCCAATCGTCGGTCAGATCTTAACCGACCTGCACAAGCTTATGTCGCTTCTTCGGGTGTGAATGTGTCGCCTTCTGAACTCCTTTTGGATGGGGGTGTTGACACCAGTTCGGTTGTCCCTGTTGACTCGTTACCATCGGATGGACCTATGGCTGCTCTGGCTGTTTCATGCGACGACATGAATGGTGATATGGTTTTTGATCTGGATGATGATATGCCACCGATTACCTATATGGCTGCCTCTCCTCAGTTGACTGAAGCTATGGCGTTTATTGCCTCATCGCCTGCTGTCAATGTCAATGTCCTGTTGGATTCTGGCAGCTCACATCATGTCATCCAGGACAAATCCCTCTTCTCCACTTATGACCCAATGGGTGCAACCTCTGTGGGTACGGCGAACTGTGGTACTCTGGTTGCTCTTGCATCTGGTATGGTGTCATTTCGTCTATTGTTGGGTAATCAGTCTGTTACAGTCAATCTTCGGAACTGCCTACATGCCCCTGATGTTCCCATCAACTTGTTTTCCGTGGGCACCTTGCAGCACCATCGTCTTGCTGTCCGTTTTGAACCAGGTTCTGCTGGTTCTTCTCCCTATACGGAAATTGTCTTCCCAGCAGATCACCCCTGTATCCCCAACTATTCTCTGATGGCGACAATTATCAAGACCATGTCATTCTTGCACTGCGATTTCATTCGTGATTCTCAACCCTCTGCTCTTTCTGCTGTGGGTTCTGGTCATGTGGGCCTGTCGCCACCTGCTGCTTCGAGCTTTGCCTCTCCAGCCTTGACTCCTTCTCTTTGGCATTGTCGCCTTGGTCACCTCGGTCAGGATGCGGTGCGTGCCTTGCTGACAAAAGATTATGCCGTGGGTATTTCCTTTGTTGGTGCTTTTGATAAGGTTCGTTGTGTTCCTTGCCTCGTGGGAAAGGATCCACAGCAACCGTATCCACACCATGCTCGTCGTGCCTCTGCAGTTGCTGAGCTCCTTCACTTGGACATTTGTGGTCCTTACCCAGTGGAGACATCCAATGGTCGTCGTTACTTTTTCCCTATCCTCGACGATTGTTCCAACTTTGGCTTCACTGCCCTTTTACGCGCTCGGAGTGATGCATTCTCTTTCTACAAGTCTACGGAGGCCTACCTCGAGCGTGTTTCAGGTTTCCGTGTCAAAACTGTCCGAATGGATGGTGCCCTCGAACTTGCCTCAGGTGAGATGCGTGCTCATCTCCGGGACCGTGGCATTGCAGTGCAGCAGACTGCCCCGTATGCTCATCCGCAGAATGGAAAGGCTGAACGATATGTTCGCACCCTGGAAGATGGGGGTCAAACATTATTGGCTGACTCTGGCCTCCCAGGTTCATTCTGGGGTGATGCTATCTTGACGATGCAGTATGTGCGTAACCGTGTTCCTACCTCTGTTCTTCCTGTGGGTATTACTCCTTTTGAGGCACTCCATGGCAAGAAGCCTGATGTTTCCCACCTTCGGGTGTGGGGGTGTCAATGCTTTGTAGCCATCCCTGGCGAACTCCGTGATAAAGCTGGACCTCGTCGTTTTGAGGCTGTTTTTGTGGGTTATGAAGAGAATCGTGTTGGATGGCGCGTTCGCGACTTACATGGTTCTTATCATTTCTCTCGCGATGTTGTTTTTAACGAGTCTTCAGTCGGTCGTTTGCGTCGCATCCCTCGTTCCTTGCCTCCTCCAGATGATATTGCTTCACGTCCTTCCCGCCAACGTATCTTGGAGGTAGCTGGTCCCCAGTATGCTGAGGTTTTGGACCTTGCCCATGCTATGCGTCGGGGCCGGTTAACCCGTGAACTTCGTGCTCTCCAGCCTCCTCCTGTCTTGGCTTTACCTTCTCCTCAGATGGACGCAAATGTTGTTGCTCCGCGGCGTAGTGGTCATCTTGCTACTTGTTCTTCCTCCCTTGCAGTGTCACCGGAGTTTCTCTCTGCCGATTTGATTTCGTATTTTGCCTGTTTTCCTTTTTCTGTTAATTCTCCTCTTCTTTCTTTAGATACCTTAGAATCAGATATTTTTCTTAGTGTACCCTTCTCCTTTTCTGTTGTTTCTTTTTCTCTTCCTAGCGTACCTTTTTCTCTAGCCTTATCCGCTCCTTCCCCTGATCCACCTTCCTCCTTTAGATGGGATTTGAAGAAAGAACCGCAGTCTTATGCTGAGGCTTGTGCTCGACCTGATGCTGCTGCTTGGCATGCTGCGATGGCCCGGGAAATTGCTAGTCTCAAGGAAATGGATGCTTTCGTCGAATGTGATTTGCCTGTCGGCCGGAAACCTTTGGATTTGAAGTGGGTTTTTGCTCATAAAACAGATGCTGCTGGCAACAACATTCCTGGTAAAGAGAAGGCTCGTTTGGTTGCCTTGGGTTTCCGTCAGCGTCCAGAGGATTTTGGTGAGACTGCTGCACCTGTTGCGAAGTTGGCCAGTGTACGTGTTCTTTTGGCCTGGGCAACTTCCCAGGACTGGCACATCTTCCAGTTTGACTGCAAGACCGCATTCTTGCATGCACGCCTTCGTCACGATGTGTATTGTCGTCCTTTCTCTGGTTGGCCTGTCTCCCACCCCAAGAAGGTCCTTCGAATCCTGGCTGCTCTTTATGGCCTGCGGCAGTCTGCATATGAGTTCTATATGCTATTCTTCTCTTTGCTGGTTGGCCTTGGGATGTCCCGTTGTGATTGTGACCATGGCGTCTTCTTTGGCGAGTGGTCCTCTCCTCCAGACCCTTCTATTCCGATGCCATCTGGTGACTCCCCCCTCGCTCTTTATGTGCCGTTACACGTTGATGATGGCCTTGGGATTACCAACTCTGAGCCGCTGTACAAATGGTTCCTCAAATCCCTGTCTACTCGCCTCCATGTTGTTGATCTTGGTCATTGTTCCAAGTTCCTCAACATTGTGATAGTACGTGACTGCACTCGTCGCCGTCTTTGGCTCTCCTCCCATATCTATGTGACTGAGCTTCTCACTGATTGGAATATGTCCAACTGCAAACCAGCCTCAACTCCCCTGGCTATGCCTACGACCCTCATTTCACCACCTTCCAATGCTCTGCCCAATATCTCGGATGATGACCTCAAGCCGAAATTTCAGCGTCTTGTGGGTTGTCTCCTGTATCTTGCCGTTACTACCAGGCCGGACATTGCATTTGCTGCTATGTGGCTGGGTCAATTCAGCTCTAAGCCATGCCGTTCACATTTCCTTGCTGCCAAGCATGTCCTTCGTTATCTTGCAGGTACCCGCACCTTGGCTCTCGAGTATGGGGGTGCTTCTACCTCTGCACCAGATACTTTTCGGGGTTACATGCATAACATGGGTTGTTCTGATGCAGATTGGGCTTCCGATACCTCAGACCGGAAGAGCATTTCGGGTTATTGTTTCTATTTCGAGAATTCCCTGGTCTCTTGGTCTGCGGTCAAACAACGGGCAGTCGCTTTATCCTCAACTGAAGCTGAGTATTATGCCCTCACTCATGCTTTCAAGGAAGCTCTTTGGATTCGGCTTTTCCTCACATTTCTCCATCTTCCATTTCCTGTTCCATTTCCTCTTTTTTCAGATAATCAGGCTGCAGTTTCCCTTTCTACTTCTTCTACTGTTTCCTCTCGTTCTAAGCATATAGATGTTCGTCACCATTTCCTTCGCTCCCATATTTCTGATGGCTCGTTTTCTACTACCTGGATACCTACGACTGATATGCCAGCAGATATTTTTACAAAGCCTTTACCTTCGCATCTTTTTCTTCGTCATCGTTCTGTTTTGGGTCTTGTTTCCCTTTCTCTTCCTTAGTTTACTTTCTTCCTTTCCTTCACCATCATCCTGTGGGGGTGTGTTGGCGTTGTAGCCTATGCAGGATGATGGATTGCACCCACGTGATCCCTCTCACTCCTTATTTATCTCGCGTTCCGGATCATGTCCGTTAGCCATTTCTTTTCCCCTCGCTGACGGACGTGAGTACTCCTAGTTCACTACCTATATTCGTAGCTCACTAGTACATACTAGCACGTCTCCTCGTGTCTAGGTAAAAGCAATAGCCATTTCTTTTCCCCTCGCTGACGGACCACGTCTCCTCGTGTCTAGCCGACAATCGGAACCAAGGTTGTAATTGTGAATGGACGGAATGTTTAGGAACGAGTACCTTCAATTTGAGTGCTTCTTGAGTTCTTTTGTTGCACCGGTTTTGCCATTGCAGGTTCAGATAAATACGGCCCAAGGTCTAATTCTACAGTATATAGACGCCAATTGGTAGTGTTGTCATCAGATTGTACTCCAGACCCACCGGAGTCAAACCGTCCTCAGTTACCTCTTCAGAAGCTCATCAAATCCTCCAGTGATTTCCATTTCTAAGTGTCCAAACAAAGGGCAAGCAAGCCAAGGGAAAGGTTGAGACATGACTCGGGGATTCCATGGTTGGCGTTGGTTTCGCTCCTGGTTGTCTTGATCTGTATAGGAGTCTCCATCGGTATCATCGTCATTTCCAACGGTCAGACCGTCGACTCATGGAAGGTTCAGCCTTCGGTCCTACTTGCTATTTTGACATCCATCTCCAATCTTGCCCTCGGCACTGCATTTTCGACAGCAGTTGTGATCACCTGGTGGACCAGTGCCATAGATGGTGCCTCACTTTCGCAACTGCACTACATTTGGGATAGAGGAGAAGGACTTTCCTTCTTTTCAGCCCTCGCCGCAGGTGCTAATGCTAGAAGAGTCCTCCTAGCGTCATCCATTATTGGTATTGTCAAGCTTTCAACGAATCCGCTGCTGCAACAAGCGACACACCAGAAAATTGACACGATTGTGTTGCGAGAGTCCATCAAGTTGAACTCGGCGCAATATATTTCTGACGCTTGGTTTGGAAGCATTAACTCATCCACTTCACAATATCCATATGCATCTGAGACGGCCGGGACAATATTCCGA
>JAIUJM010001170.1:0-10113 GCA_026262225.1 Inosperma sp. D86 | reverse complement strand
GAATGAAATGTAGTGGGACTATGCAGTATGTTGGAAACTTGTATATCAATCCACCTGACATCCGCTCTCAAGCTGGAAAGATGGCTATTGCTGCTATTTATACTCCCACCCAATGAAACCAACCATGGCTTCTGTAATCACAGTATTGCTAAGGAAATTAATCTGCATTTGTTCTCATTCATACTAGTCTAAATAATCATATAATAAACACCCTAAGGACTCGTACCTGCCGTGCGCAGCAGCGGCCCTCACTACAAGTAAATGAACTTACTTGATGTGAGAGACAGGATACGTTCGAAAGGTTCATGTCTGCTTACATGTACCATGACGGTAACTACATGCAATCTGGAGCCGATTTCATATCCCTTCTTGAAAATATAAGGAGGGGGAAAACGGGTTCCCTCCTCGCAATATATGACGCCGGGCTTTCTGGTCCTACCATAATCACTAGCAAGGCAGTGATAAAAACTGGGTTGTGCATCGTCGTTAGATACGAAATGGAAACCATCGTTAATCAGAAATTCCACCAGTCGAGAAACGCCAGAATAGCCAACAGCGAAATCGAGGATATGGTCATCAGATTGTGCGCGATCGAAGAAGTTGAACACTGCAGTTCCAAAGGCAATTGCATTGCATTGGTCCAACATTTGGATGGCTTTGGGAACAGATTTAAAATATTTTCTGAAAAATGCATCGAAATTCCATTTCTTCTGCTCATAATACTTCAACATCAGGTAGATGCGCGAATTTGTTGCCATGAGTCGGATCAAGGATACTGGGTCGCAGGAATCGAGACAAATGATAAAGATCCTGCTATCAGCGGTAAGCAAGAATCTTTCAAAAGGTGACAAAGATGGAGAAATCATTTTTGCGCAGTACAAACTGAACTTGATCATTCTTAAATGTCGTGACTGTGTACCTCTATTTATTACGTTTCCTAAGAATAAAATTATGCCTATAAGACATTTAGTGTTGACGAAAACCTCATTTCAAGATAAAGATTGACATAAATCCCAACTCAAGTTTGATTTGCCATATTTTATTGGACCCAAAATTGTATACTATTCAGAAGTAACTGATTTCGCCGTGCCTTGTGATCGGCGACACAAATTTGGTAACTGGCTTTATCATGTCCTTGACATGATGATGATCGGCACCGAATGACTCACCATCAAGAGTGAAACTTCCATCCACATGCACAAGTAAGTCGATAATGATCTGTCTATGAGTGTTGGAGCTGACTCACATCTCTATACTCACCGCATGCACCTGAGTATACTTCGTTTTCACTGCATAAAAATGTCATTCGGTGTAGGTGACTCGAAACTCTTCATCATATATTCACAGTTTCCTCTTTGGGTCACTGTAAAAATACTCTTCAACGCCTTGGAATATGATCGCGTGTTTTGTTCTAAAGCGCAGTAAATGCTAAACTTGTGGAATTCTAATTTGTATCTCTACTGATTCCATGCAGATGGCACCGTGGAAACTTTCCAAGTAATGAAGGTGACCGCTCTTTTTTTCTGTTTCTTTACACCTTACACATAATTCTTTACAGATCATTCGTCGACTTTCAAGGGTAAGACTGCAAGCATTTGGATTGTCTTCGATTCTGACTTCCTGAACAAGAACATGACACCTGGAGAACACGATATATTCGACATAAATGTGTAGGTGTGCATGGCGAATTTCCGTCCATTTTTGTTTAATATCTTTGATAGGATCCTCCTGCAAATT
Source organism: Inosperma sp. D86 (assembly GCA_026262225.1). Classification (NCBI taxonomy): domain Eukaryota; kingdom Fungi; phylum Basidiomycota; class Agaricomycetes; order Agaricales; family Inocybaceae; genus Inosperma; species Inosperma sp. D86. Next base: position 8,376 of record JAIUJM010001170.1, on the reverse strand, counting down.
CTCAGCACGGTACCCAAACAGATAAGAACTGACGAACTCGATGTAATGTGTCACACTAACGACGAGATTCGCAAATGCTCACGAATCAGTAATAAAGATTCTTTTAGCTGATGTGACAGCCTCGCATGCATATGTCAACAGTATATATGAACAAGTGGCACGGAGACTTGCGCTAGGCAGATTACGCAAGGTTGTATCCACTACGTTTGTCGAAACTGTGGATTACATGACTCTATCTCGTACGTAATCTTCAACAAGATAATGTAGTTTTTCTATCTGATTTCCCTAAATTTCAGCAAGGAACCTATTTGAACGAGATTTATTAAAATTCATGCAACCTATGAAATTGACATTGCACAAATTCGTAAAGGAAGAAAGAGACGACATGTTACCATTGTAAGTTGCTAATACTGAATAGAATTAATGTCCAGACCATGTTTTTGACTTCCAGATTTGTGATACGCATTCTCGAACACAATTTTTTGGCGAAACGTGATGGCGCATTGATCGAAAAACCACAGCACTTCTTCATGAGGCTGGCTTGTGCAATTCAGGGAAACCGTGACATGGAGAAGATAATTGAATCTTATAATTTTATTTCTCTTAATTTCTGTCACTTTTTATTGTAACAAATATTTAGCTCAAAGTACTAATAATGAAAAGGTCTCAAGCGAGACATTCCGCTTCAATATGTATACTCTCCCTCAAATTCATACAACAATCCTGCTACATATCTAAATCAAACCAAGATATGACTCCACGTATCTAACCCCGATATTACCAATTTACATTACGTCGCACATTCTATAATGACTAATTATCTAATACTCATATCAAAACCATGAAGATTGCATGAAGATGATAAAAATAAAAATAGCCATATGACTAGACAGTTATATCCCCAATCGTAATATTATCGTATAGGGCTTGATGGTCCACAAATTCCGCATTTATTAAGGGTTCATCAAAACTTGAAGCAAATCTCATACTGCGCTACTCATTTCCAATGCCAAGGTATGATGCATTTTGTGTCACAAATAAAGCAAAGATTGCACAACTATTAGGACAACAAATTCTGCATTCGAGGATCTCCATTCTGAGCTTCAGGACAATATATTTCAATATCTCCCTAATGCAGATATCCTGAATATCGTTTTCGTTTCGTCAAAACTCTTCCTGGAGGCCATTCGCGTTTTATATCGAACCGTGGATATACAATCTGTGCGAGCGCGAACGTTTTTCACGACCATCGCTTCCCAAACGTTGACCAGCTTCCCGTATGGCTCTCTTGTACGTCATCTGGCGTATACTGGTTCAGACCACTATGACGTGTTTGTATCGTTCACGGTATTCTGCAAAGCCATCGCTAATATGGACGGTCTCATATCACTTTCTATTGCGATCCCAAGACCAGTGTCCAGATTCCTGCTCCGTCAACTTGACCAAGAATATTTAATATCCAAAGGAAATTCAGGTCATTTCCCAACCAGTCACGCCCTTGAGGCGTCCCCCGCGAAGCGTCCTTCGCTCCCTTGCCTCCAACATATCCGTATAAATGGAGACATCCAACTCATTAAAATTGTCCAACACTTCCAATGCACTCTTGAGAAATTGGAAATAATCGAACCTTTACAACGCGACTACCTCGAGTTCTTGGGCAATATCTTCAACAAAGACGGTTTGGGAAATATGACTATCCGGAGCCTCAGTCTGGTTTTCAACACCAGATCATCTGACGCGATTGCCGCACTCTCATCATTATCTGCAGTATTCCAAGGAATCCAACATTTGTGCGTGTATGTTGAAAAAATTAATGCGCTGGTAATGCCTTTCCAATGTTCTTACCGAATGCCAAAGACTCATTCCTCAACAGGAATTTACACATTTACTTCAAACTACGCCGATAAAATTCGGACAATTGAGGAAGATAGAACTGCATTCATATTCGAACGATGTCCCAATTTATATAAAAAACTACTCAAAAGCTATGCTGGAACAGAAAAAACACCTTATAGCTGCTGGGTTGCTACGTCCTTTCCTGGAAGAGGTCTTTTGTGGAAGGGTTCAGTGGACTCGATTAGAACAAACCATACGGGAAGACTGGAAATACGTCTATCTGACAACCGAGAAATTGGATGATGAATATGGATCAATCGACAACTTCATCCTCACTGCCAAAACGGTACAGGGCGATATGGGTATTTACTATGCTGACATTCCTTTCACAACTGTGTAAATAAATTTCTTCTACAACAAATTCCAGTTATTTGTTCAGAATCAGTATGAACCAAATAAATATTTCTCAAAATCTATATTCCTGCTACCTTTAGGTACTAGGTTGAAGGGTCTCGAAATCGCGTTTGCTCAATCATTTTTCAGGTTGCGCGTCACTTTTTCGCATTCGGTGCGGAATTTGAATGCTGCTTTTCCCGTTGCAATCATGTCGGTCATCGTAAACAATCTCGCACTTCGCTGTGCTTTTGTGTGTGAGCTCCCTGTGTCGAAAATTGACTCTACTGCCGTTGCTTCAGGAAATTACAGCTTCTGTTTCCGCTCGATCTTCACCGCATACCTTTACTTGTATGATGACATGCCTCGACGATTTGTTATCACTCCTGGATTTAGTACTTGGCGCTGATTGGCTGGAACAATCGTCGTCTTAGGTGGTTCAAGTTTTGTGTTTGAAAATGCAATTGTGTTCTATTCCAGTGCGTCTTCCATCACCTCGGTTTTGCATAGTAGTCGTCCCCACAGGGCTTTGCCTCCAGATTCGTCGTCGCATGCCACATGTTCCTTTTCTGTATGTTTCTCATCCTTATGATGCAACACAAATCATTGCTGATGCTTTCTGTCGTGATTACTCATCTGGAGGTCGCATTTCGGTCTGTTCATCCTCCCTTTCATCCTTATATACCGCCTTACAGTTGCCCAGTATCCAATGACAGGGATTGTCGGTACCTCCCTGTCAGGATGCCATTATTTGTCACTATATTGCTGGCAAGTATTAGCACACGTCCTTGAATTATCATCTCTTCGGGTGAAATTCCAACTATCGCCTACAGCGCATTATTTCTGCTGTTCCACCGACTTTCGGGCTTGCGCGATTTAATCCAGGTCCCATCCAATAATGGCCTTTAGAATTCATGATGAATTGCACCTCCTTTGAAATGTCGTAGTTCTGAATGCCTTCCATTTGTCCTTCGGGTTTTGTAATCTTCGTACAAGTTGACATTCGTGATCCGCGGCTTTCCACAAATTTGCGTGACGACATCAATTTTGACCTCGCTTGGCATCACCAATGCCCATATGTTGTCAAACAGGTGGTTAAAATTTCGTTGGTTGAAAACAAATGTACTTACCGCTTATGACCAAGTTGAATTGTATCAGCAAGATGAATTCACCAGGCCTTTAAACAGGTTGCCATGCCTGATTGAACAAGGGGAAAGTCATATTGATAGAAACCATGCGAAGTTCACTTGCCATAGAAGCTCATGAATCACTGCAAGGTCTTTAAAGTTTCAAATTCCCTTTGGCACGTAGTATATCTTGGAGGATGCCCTCGTCAAAAAATTCCCTACCGAATTTCATGCTCATGATAGTTACCACTAGTAATTCGAGCTGTAGCACCTGTTCGTAGTGTTAACCATATCTCACTACAACTAAGTTATGTGGCTTTCCAGTCGCGTGAATGGTTAATTTCATACATACAGCAAGAAAACGTTGGACTATCGTAAATATTCCATTAAATGCGGTAGGTATTATGGTTAATATACAAGGCAAAAAAAATCCAGCGACATGAGACCACTCAAGTCAGACCTCATAAATGGTGCGAACTGCAACAGACATTCAAGGACTTCAAGTGCTTCTGGCTGCAATGGGAGATTCTGTCACCACATTATGTCTCCAATCATCCACTCTGAAACTTTGTTCGAAACTTACTTGTAACCATTCAGCCGTCTTCAAAAATTCCTCTACCACAGGTGACACAAGACCAGTAACAGAGGAAGGTATCTCTGTGTCACTCCAAAAGATACGACCACGAAAATCGCGTCTTAGATTAACGATGAAACTCAATGGAAGAGGCCCTAAAACAGCATCGAAACACACGATCTTGTCTTGCAGATACAAAGGTCCACCCGGACAATAACAAAATAACGGTCGTCGTAGAAGCATTTCTGCAACCACACACCCAACTGAGAATAGATCGCAAGAAAATGACCAAGGCCACCCTAGTACAATGAAAAAGTAAATGAACACAACATTGTTAACTGGACATGAATCAAACGCACCGTAAATCAGTTCTGGTGCCTTATATGGATCACTGCCCAACGCTGTAACCTCAGAAGCTTTCATGCCAATGCAGCCATAAAAAGCAACTATCAGTCGAGTTGATCGCAAAGAGTCCTGTGGTGAATCCAGATCAGAGTCAATTCAGTAACAAATATAGTATAACTAACCTTTCTTCGAAACCTCCTTGAGCGCTTATCGTAGATGTATTCTGTAACTATATTATGATCTAAAAATTCGACAACCTCTGGACAGATGTTGGTGTGGGCGATATTCTCTTCATGCAAGACTAAAATAGATATGATCACTGAGTAGCACGTAAAGATACTCAAGTGTCAAACTCACAATTTACTGCCCGAATAACCTGCAAGGCAATCTCTCTGATATGTCTCTGGGACAAATGCGAGCAACCGTCCAGCTCCAAAACATCTTGCAGTGTAAACCGAGATTTAGAAAAGAGGATATAAGTGTAGATAGCATCACTCCAATTGCGAACGAAATCCGCGTGCCTGCAACAAAAGATCCAGTTCTGGACTAAACTATTAACGGTCAGTACACACCTGCCGTCATTCGTTCTCTGATCTTTAAACCAGGTCAACTCCCTCAATATCCTTTTATCCGTCACTCGTGTACGATTAATAACTTTGAGGACGCAAGCCACGCTACCATTATAACTCTTCTCCTTAACAAAGACAAGTTGATGAATCGGACTGGAATGGCCGATTCCAGTCACATGATCTGCTCAATCTGAGTTAATTCCATTTGAAATAGTTACAAAACTCACAACATCCCGATATCACATCACCAACCCGAAGACGTGGTGCAGTACCCATGCAATCCATCAGCTGAGACATAATTCTACATTTCACATAAGACATACAGCTTAAATAACTGACCAAACCTAACGCATGATTTAGCCTTCATGCAGAAATTTCAACCGAAATCAAACCCTACGGTTGGTTTAATCAAAATTCTAACATAATGTAATGATTGAACGTAAAGGATCCTGGTAAAGAACGACTGATGAAGCTTCTGTGAGTACAATATCCACATGAGTCATCTGTGAATACAATAAGACATTGCAATCAGATATCTAACCATGCGGTTGGTATGATCAAATAACACCACGATATAATCTTATGACTATTGTAACTGGTGAGGAACAGCCCATTTGATCAACAAGGAAACTCACTAGTCATTTATGTTGCGACCTATCGCCACTCCATAAAATTCTTACAACGGAGCCACCATAAGAAAGATGACTCTATAACGTCTGGGTCATATGGGTTATCATCCCAACAGATTATTGCAAGGATTTACGTATATACGGAAGACATTGTTACCACTAACATCAATACACGGTGTGAAAAGCTGTTTTTTCTCCCTTCGTGATTTCAGAAATTTATCCACTACATCAATAGTACGACCGTGTGTCTTGGTGTTGCGGCGCAAAGACTTAGATTTGACTGACGCTGTGCACAATAATTAACTGCTCTTCATGAAGCCCCATGACTGCATACACACCATATGCGACCTCATGTGAACCCAGGGTTCCAGTAGCAATGCGAGTGGTTGTACGGTCATATATAACTGTTAATGTAAGAGGGATTTTCGTGTTGCAACTTAATTTAGAACCCTACCTCGACCAGGCTGAGGGAGAATTATGCACCCATCATATCTTCTAGGAAAAAGAATAGAACAAGGATGGCATGTAGGATGAAGCCGTTCGGGACTCATATTCATTCAAAGCAAGCCCTCAAAAAACTGTTATTAAAAAAAATCGATTTCTCACGACCATCGTTGAGTACATAAGTAAAGCGTCTGCAGAAACCTAAGCATCATTATCTGATGCCGTAAGTTATTTTATAACTCGACGACTCGTCTGTCTAATTCCGTTCCTTAGACCTTTATTGCTCGATGATGTAGAGCCAACGACCTCAAAAAGAACCATGCAAAAACAGTTCTCCCAGGATTTGCAGCTGCTCACCCGCATCAAATCGAACATGCGTCGTCGCCAAACGGAACAATCCCACTCAACGCCTGTCACCTCTACACAACCAACGATGACTCCTAATCTTATAACCCCTGGTTTGTCTTATATCACGTCGCAACCTCCAGAAAACACGGGTGGTGATGGAAAGTTTTTCTAACTACAACCAATCACTCTCTTACAATCCACTGCAGATCTTGCTGCAGATGATCTCGCTTATACATCACTTTGCAAAGAAATTGACGCTATCTTGCAAACCGATTCTTCATTCATTATTCCACATCCAAACGGTATGGGAAAACAGGTAAGCCAGACAATGAATAAATACATACATAAATTCATACCATCCTAGCCAATGATGAGAAATAACGACCCATCGACACCAATTTCCATGGATATTTGGAACAACGCAACCTCGTCTTCAGAATTCATGTGTAACAGTAATGGGGCCTTGACGGCCATGCCCTCAGATTTACTTGGTTACCCTTCTATAGACTTCGACCAATTAGTAGCCATTGTAAATGATCCCACTGTAGTCACTTCTACCGTATGAAAGACTACCCAACCCAGTGACTCAGCTTTTTCTAGTACTTTTTGGTGTATATAAAATAAGCATTTGCACTACTGATCGACCGTCATCAACTTATTTGCTCTGACTAGGAAGAAATGTAGGCCGAAATTGAGCTTGTTTTCGGAAATGATCTTTGCGCCTGTAGGTATCCAAGGAATTCTGCTAACCCTCTCTCAGCGTGAAGAACTCCAGGTTGACGTCATACTGCATAGAACATCCAACAAGTTACTTTTTTGATCCAATGAAACACTTCGCTCTCGAGTCCCAGCCTTGTATCACTTCCAAGATCACTCCTGAATCAATTGCACGCACGGCCACTCACGATGAAGGCGAGGCCAACATGTACTGAACGTTCTGAAGAACCTTGCACCCAGTCGAAGTTTCAGCAAAACTTCTGACTAACCCTCTGAAATCACCCTGCCACGATGTGACCGTCTTGATAAGAGCTATCATCGCTTGACATGGTAGACAGCAATTATGAAGGATTCCGTGGTCACGATCGAGTCCTACCCCATAGAAAGACCGATTGACGAAAAAGGTATGTGCTCCCCGCCTCTTTAAGATTTTTGTAAAAAACAAGCATTCTTTTGGTCGGAATGGTGGACTCAGACTAGGTTACGATAGGTGCGCTTTCGGATTGCTTTCGGATCGATATCTCAGATCTGGCATGTGGTACCAGGTCACGTGGCGGTGACATGTGGTTGATGTTTGTAATGATTGACCAAGGACGTTATGCTTAAATAGGTACAACTCGTAATGGTGTAAAACCTGTTCACTAAAGTGTCCAGGCATTATGTAAAGTCGGACTGTACACTGCGTAGAAAGCTCGACTTCTCCATTGATTTTATGATGAAGCTAAGTTAAGTATATTAGATACTTTCGTTATAATACCATCATTCTTGCAAAAGGGTCATTAAGAGGGAGTCGTCAAGGGAAGCTTTTGTGGCACATTCACGCAACCTGTATACCTAAGAGTCGTGCAAGAGGTGGATCCATGTTTCGTCAAATAGAAACATTTATTAAAAAATGACTTACTACGAGTCCCAAACAGCATCATCATCGCCGCATCCGCACGGTGCTTGGGATCAAGGAGCGGATCCTTTGCTCTCGCTGCAACTAATCGGAACTCTGAGGCAGTCAGACCATCTTCTCCAACGGTCTCAGGAGGCTCCACTCAATCGGGGTTATTAAGCTCGCCAGACAACTCTGAACTCTCCGTCATGGTGCCATAAACGAAATTACCCGCTTGTGGGTCAATCCGCACCGCAAGGCGCTCGTCAATCGCTGTTGCTAACTGTGAAACCTCTGTGGGTTGGGCATGCCCTGTAACTTCAGCATATAGCGGAGGCACATAAAATATCTCGGTAACCAGCTTGGACATCTGCCCTGCAAACCGACGCTGGCCCTGGACGTAGAATGTTCGGTCACGAGCAATGGCGAGCGGCTGGAGGTCAGGAAGAAGCGCATGAGGATGAAAAACTACAATTTCCCATTTTGGGTTAGCAAAAGGTGGTTGCGAGATCTACAT
>JAIUJM010001169.1:0-10121 GCA_026262225.1 Inosperma sp. D86 | reverse complement strand
GCAATTATAAACCGTCTGGTGACCGACTACCACCCTCTATGAGGAGGTGGTAGCTGGGAACCAGGAAGTAAAAACCGTCTGGTAAATGACTACCAGCCTCTATAAGGAGGTGGTAGCTGTGAACCAGCAATTATAAACCGTCTGGTGACCGACTACCACCCTCTATGAGGAGGTGGTAGCTGTGAACCAGCAATTATAAACTGTCTGATGACCGACTACCACCCTCTATGAGGAGGTGGTAGCTGTGAACCAGCAATTATAAACCGTCTGGTGACCGACTACCACCCTCTATGAGGAGGTGGTAGCTGGGAACCAGGAAGTAAAAACCGTCTGGTAAATGACTACCAGCCTCTATGAGGAGGTGGTAGCTGGGAACCAGGCAATCAAAACCGTCTGGTTAACGGCTACCAGCCTCTATGAGGAGGTGGTAGCTGAGAACCTGCAATAAAAAATCCGCTGGTGAACAACTACCAGCCTCTATAAGGGGTGGTAGCTAACAACCAGGCATTCAAACGGCCTGGTTAACGACTACCAGCCTCTATGAGGAGGTGGTAGCTAACAACCAGGCATTCAAATGGCCTGGTTAACGACTACCAGCCTCTATGAGGAGGTGGTAGCTGTGAACCAGGCATTCAAAACGGCCTGGTGAAAGGCTACCAGCCTCTATGAGCAGGTGGTAGCTGAGAACCAGCAATTCAAAACTGGCTGGTGAACAACTACCAGCCTCTATGGTAGCCGTTTATCAAGCCTTCCAAACTGGCTGGTAAGTAAATGGCGGGAGACAAGAACCAGGCAGCATAACACATCTGGTTAAAGACTACTGTTCTGCAATTTCATAGTAGTAGTCATTTACCAGGCCCTCTAAACCGCCTTGTAAATAGCTACCATCCTCCCCAATCAAATGGTAGATAAGAACCACTTGGTAAAGCCCATCTGCTCAACAACTACCAGTATGCAAACCGTGATGGTAGCCACTGCCCAGACCTTATAGATAGCCTGGTAAGTAGCTACCAGCCTGCTTGGAAGGCATTGACGAGGTGTTTTTACCACCTGGTTCTTACCTACCAGCTTTATGTACTACAGGTTGGTAGGTACCTACCAGGGACCTTGGACAACTTGTGTGGGCCATTAAATGGCATGTATGAGTCCTGGGTTTATTTTTTTTTGAAAAAAAAAAATTATAATGCTACAGACTAAGTGCAAACACATTTGAATAGGCAAAGATTATTCCATAACTGGGGTATAATAAAAATTTAAAAAATGATATAAGCTTTTCTAAATCATTCTGTTTTTACAATTAAACAATATATTGCTGTATGAGCTACTTTTGAATGTGTAGATGAGAGATCAATTTGGCCTGATTGAATGGTTCCCTCATATATCATATGATGTCTAGTAGCAATACCATCATGAAACCACACTTGTCCATCTTGTCGAACAATGCAGGATACAAAGTGTGCATCACCAAAGTAAACAATGCCTGCAAGTCTATATTGAAGAATATTTCCAGACTTTAACTTTACTGAAATAGTGGAGTCAAAGTTTATTGTATTATCAGCTGATTCAAATGCCACAATTGGTGGAAATTCAATATAACTTGTGTATTGAACATAAGCACTACTACATTGACTACATTGCCTTTCAATTCTAGAAGTTGGTGAATTAATCCATTCTTGAATGGACTTGTAATTTTCTGTTCCTGAAAAAAAAGACCCTGAATTTATACTATGAATATGATAGATGTGATTATTTTCACATTTATTATACACCCTGGTTATTTCTTTATCTGTAGTTAATAAATGATTGAGTAGACTTCCTACTGCAGCAAAACTTCCAAAGCGGTGATTTGTAGGATCAATTCTCTCAATATCATGCCTTAGTTTATCACGATGCATTTCAAATTGTTGATCATTATCCATACTAATAAATGTTTGGCATAACTTGTCAATTAATTTAGGGTTTGTCATTGAAAACTGTGTTAAAGCCCAGTGTTTGTTGGCTCTCCATATTGAGTATAAAATTGTCAACACCGAATCATATGCACAACTATTATTACTCCAGGAGAAGCCAGTGGGTACAGAACAATCAATATACATCAAGTTACTCTGACTTGTAGTCTTTCTTAGCTTAGAAGGAGGTGATGGACCTTTATTAGATAAATTCCATATAACTTTGTCCTTTTTATCTGGTGTTCTAATGAGTTCATAGTTGCGCTTATTGGTATTCAATGTATCTTTGCATTCAGAGTCTTGTGCTGGTTTTTCTGAGAGAAGAGAAGTCTTCTCCTCAGCAGGAATATGCCATTTAATTTCCTTGATTTCTCCTTCCATCAAGGGATCATTTTTATTCCATCGAATTGCTTTATGTGTAACAGCTGGGACGTATTGCAAGCCCTGAATCTCACGATAAGCCTTTATTAAAGAATTTCTAGTGTGCTCAGTTAATAACAACTCTGTTTTTCCATTGTAGTGCTTCTCTGTAATATCATCTAGCAATTCAAGTTCTCTAAACTCTTGTCTCAGAGCACCTGATGTCTTTCCTGTAATTTTAGATGGATCAAATCCTTGAAGAATCAGAGTCCCCTCTGCTGAAGCACTCTGAGATATTGCAGTATAATATGCCTGATGGCTTCTAAGATTATGCAGATCTACAACATTATAATGGTGTGTCTTTCCTTGTGATGCATAATCAGTCATAGAGAAGTTTAGCAGAACTTCAACCTGTGATCTCACAATTCTGGTCTGAGTATCATTTGGCAAAGAAACTAAGATTGAATTTGATGTCTTAGGTATAGGCACAACATTCTCAGGCAAGTCATCAAATTTAATTTTTTTTGGTGGGTCCTTCAACTTTACAAAGAGTGTATCTAATACAAGTTGATTCTTGGAGCCCATAGTTGATTGCCACCCACATACATATCCTTCTTGCCCTTTTGTAATGCAAAGTTCTGTAGCAAAGTTGTGTCTAATCATAACAGGCATGCCTAGACATAGACACAAAGTTCCAGCAATCATTTGTGTATTCTCTGAAGGTGACTGTTCCCACAAATATTTCTGAAGCTCATCTGATATTGCAGTAAATCTCACAAGTTTCTTGTTTATCTTCTCACTTGATTCAGAATAATTTCGCCCACTAATTGTATCATCAGAATAAAATGAGATCAGATCTTGGCCTGTCTCTTGTGCAAATCTGGCTGCACCAATGGAATTGATCTCATCTTTATGGATATTTAATGCAGTAATTATTGACACATTTCGGAAGTTTTCCTGTGTAATATTAGGCCTATCTGGAAGATTTGAGGAAACACGTGAGTATAGGAAGTTCAAATCACCAGTTGTACATGCTTTGTATCGCATGTTTTCAAGAGCAGTGCGCAATTTAGCATCCTCTATAGATTGGGTCTTTTGACGCATATTTTGTCTCAGAATCACCACAGTTGTAATTTGATGCCAAAGGGCCTTTCCAATAGCCTCTTCTTGTGACTTTAATGTTGTACCCAGTGCTCCAATAGTACGGCTATACAATGAGGTTGATTCTCCTCCTGGTACAGGTGGAAGTTGTGCAAAGTCACCACAAAAGACCATATTCATTCCACCAAAAGGAACATCAGGTTGGTTGAAAGTACGAGCTAGCTGATAGCTTATTTTATACAAATCACGAGCTGATAGCATTGACACTTCATCAAAGAAGACATAGTCCACACCAGTCAGTCTAGACTTTACTTGGGCAAAATTGGTCATAGAACCTGATCGCTCATTTATTCCAAACATATAATGATAGGTTGAACCTCCAAGAAGAGAAGCTGCTGATCCTGTTGGTGCTACAACAACAAATCTATAAGATTCCTTGCGGAGTTCAAAGAAATAACTTAAAGCCTTCAAAACTTGAGACTTTCCTGTACCCCCCATTCCAGCAATGTACATTTTAAGTTGTGAAGAAAATTGATTAGATGCATGGTTTGCAACAATGCGAAAAGCACGTTCCTGTTCTTTGTTGAGACTGTATGCCTGTATTGATTCTTCTATAAAACTATGATTATCATCTGCACAATATGATTTGAGGAGGAATGATTTGTCAACAACTTTTACAATGTTCTCTCTTTCAATAGCTCCAGATTGTTGATGATTAGATGTATGAACATCTCTTTGACCATCAAGCACTGATTGCCTGTATTTAATTGTATCTGCTTTCCAATCTGCATGTGTTTTCACAGTAGCAGGTTTAATAGACTCTGAGATAATTGACTTGGTTTCTTCATTTGCAGTTGCCCATCCAACAGCAGCCAGTATATTTCGAATGGCCAACTTCTGTCTCTGTCTGTTCTGAAATGCATTTCCATTTTGTTGCAGGAAGGATGGTACATCTTCATCACCAAACTTTGTATCATCTGGAATTGCATTGACCTCACTAAAATCGTATTCATTGACTTCTTCATTGTCCCAACTTGATAATAAGGTTGTAGCAGGGCCTCCTTTAGCGAGTTGTGCTCGGTAATCATCTCTGGCATCAAGACACTCATATTTAATGTGAAAGTTATCCATTATCTTCAGGTGAGGACTGGAGAAGGTGTGCAAGTGAAAGGCATCATCCCATGACTGCATCACATTGTCCTTGAGGTCTGTTCCCTTTCTCCAAGGCTTGAACAATACTAGCATTGTTAGGCAATAATAATTGCGGTCACCCTGATCACGTCTGGGTATTGTTGCACCAATAAAGTTTGGAATTTTCTTGGGATCAACTTTGTTGAGCTGAACTCCATGAGTTGTATGCATTGGATGATCATTCAAAAAGTTGTAGGTATGTTTTGCGTGACTATTTTTTTTATTCTGTGATATTAAAGACACATTTGTTAAATCACTCACATCTGATACAAAAGATAAATCTGCACTGTTGAAGGATAAATCCACATTAACATCATCTGTAGCAGTTTTTTTGTTTTTGCATTGCTTTCTGAGTTTAATACGAGAACACCTCTGAACCCATTCATACAACGACATATCTTCTAGCTCAGCTGGTCTATATATATAGTCAAATACAGGAGAAACCCCTATAAGTCTGCCCTTCTGGTTGAGTAATGTAACCTTCATAGGTTTCATATCATGATCAAATACCCTCTCAGCTTCTGCAACAAAGGATTGCCAATAAAAGGGAATAAATTTGTGGTCTGTATAATGATCTGGATTACCAAGCAAATACATTGATATCATTGGTGCCCCCATTTCCATTTTTGCCGAAATAAGATTCACAATTTTGGTCAGAAGCATCCTTGCCTTTTCCTTCATAGGCAGGGTACCACCAATCATTTCACTATTTTTATGAAAAACTGATCTAATTGAATCAAATATTGTATGGGTCTTCAGTGATGCTTTTGTTATATAGTCAGAAACATATATAACTACTGCCTTAATTGCTGTACCAGAGAGGAGGTTTGTAACATCAGTATTACATCGGAACAAATATGTTACTGCAGGTGTTATTGTATTAATCCAGGGCTCAGACTTTTTCATGTTAATGGCACCAGTATCTTGATCAACAGCTGTAGAGGAGAAACACTGCCTTGGAAATCTTGCCTTACATTTCCCCCACTTGTTGGCTCTACACCCAGAGCTATCCTTGTCCTTTCGTTTGCGGCCACTTTTTGTCATGTATTTATCACAATTATGAACATTAGATTTCAGCAGGAGGTCATCCACTGTTTCCTGAAATTGCTGTTCCCAATCTGAGGTACCAGTAGCAGAAGGGGGTGATTCAGGTAATGTCTGGGTTGGATCTTTGTAAGACTTATCTTCTGAGGCCTTTTTCACACTGTCAACAACAGAGTCAAATGATCCAGTTTGAAAATCTCCTACATGCACACTTTCGAGCCAGTCAATCATTTTTTTTCGAAAGTCAGAATTGGGATCAAGGAGTTTCTCTCGGATTTCTTTTGGCCTCAAGCAGCCTTTTATCCATAGCAACATATGAAGATGAAGTGTGAGTCTTCCTTGTTGTTCAACTGTGCCATAATATGCTTCTGTATCACCATAGAGTCCCCGATGCTCAGAAGATATGCCAAGTACATCACTTATGAATGTTTCCACCATGAAATGAAAAAATCTAGCACCTGCAACTGGATTCTTGCAAATTAGGCGGTGCCGCTCATCATAGCTGTGTAGTATATCAGGCTTGAATTCCTCCTTCGTATCAGCATAATACAGACAGATGGGATGCTGTATGTCGGCAGGTGAGAGAGTAATGTACCATATCGGAGCACCTTTAGCTGCAATTAAAGACCATATTTCATTCCTCATATATTTCTTGCTTGTAGTTGATCCTTTTACTTTTCCAGAAACATGGTCAAGATCATGTAGCACTTGAAAGCAAGCTTTCTCAGACTCAGATTCTGGTTTAAAGTGTTCACCTTTCTGCATTTTTTCAATAATATTTCCGAGCACAGTTTGATCCAAGTTAAGTAATCTTTTAGATATTTGTGCAAAGCGACTTTGATCAACTAACAGGTAGCTTTGTGTGGTTGCTGTTTTGATTTGTTCATAACTGAAAGCAACAAAGGGAAAGGTAATATCAGTCTGAAAACGTTTGTCATGATACATTAGTAGATGCCTTTTGTGTTCTTTGTCTGAGAGTTTTCCAGTGCCAATACCCCCAAAACCATAAGGAAAGAGCCATGGAAACATTTGAGGATAAAGTTGTGGGTTATTGTAAATTGATTCAGGATTACTACTGTGGCCGACAGCCAACATAGAACCACCAAGGTTGAGATGCTTTAGTGCCGCTGCCTTAAGGGCCTCACTGGACATTGTTTCAACAGATTCGCTTGTTAGTCCATGTACAGAAAATGAGCATTCACCTTCTTGCACACCGTGCTCTGTTTCCAAATCATACTTGCTTACTCCTTCAGGGACTTTATTTCCACTGGCCTCACGATATTCAATGGAAACAGGAATCTCAGATGATGAATACTGTCCCATATTTTCTTGCGAAATTTCTATGTCACTGTAATCTCGGTGATTTAGTCTTAACCATTCCAGTGCCTTGATGACATTATTGCGGCGCACAAAGAAAGGTAGTCTTTTAAGATCTTCAGGTGTTGGCTTGCATGGTCCTGTGTATAAAATTGCAAGAACTTCATCCAAGTCATCGCGAGGTGGGGGCAAGACTTTATAGACCTTTGCAACTGGTGATTGAAATGCAATGACATTTGCTGTCATTTTCCTCATCCCTGAAGCTACTTTTACATATGCACATGTATGCCGTACACGAGCAACGAGCAATTTTTCAACAAAGTTCAAGCATTTGAGTTCCAGTGGAACAGCTCCAATCCAGAGTCCATTAGCCAGGGCAAGTTTGGGAACTTTGTTATTTCTGATGGATTTGCGGCAAAGGTCACATATCATATTACACGAATAATCAAGGACTGGACTTTTATAATCACGGATGGGAGTGGACAGATTCTTGCGCTCAATTCTAGTTACTCCTTCTGCTATGAGAACATCCAGCTGCCGCTTCATGGCTTTCAATCGGCTCATGGCCTTTAATGGCTTCAGCTCTCCACACACAGCACACCCTGCTTCTGCTATATTCACTGGTTGCATTTTGTTGCATGCCTGCTGAAGGATAAGGTTCCTTAAATTGCTGTCTAATGGTGTAGGTGGAAACAGGATATTGTGACTGGGATCACATGTGGAATCACGATCATGAGCCTGGCTAATATGCTTCCGCCATCTTTCTGTGCTTGTTTTGGGCTTGTCATGACTTTTAATGAACACTGTTTTGTACCTGTTGCAACAAAGACCACTGTGATTCTCGAGCCTTGAGAGCATAGTTATGATACTTTCACGTGAACCACAGCTGATATTGTGTTTCTGCATAACCTGGCGAGCTTCAACGACAGTGAGGTGGGTCAATAACTCTTCAAGTGGAGGAGTGGCAAATACATAATAGGCTTTTGAGTACTGAAGCATGCCTATGTCATCAGTATGATCTACATAGTGGTACTTCTCACCGGGCTGTACTTGAAGGCCATCGGGCTCTACATAATCTTGCAAAAATTCGCTGGTGCAGAACTTCTTTACGCCTCCCCCAAAACGCTGTTCTATAGGCAATGCTGTGGAGAATGATGTCAGGTCGGTGGTGCACATAGAAGGAGCTATTTTTAAGCAAGAAGGAAAATTGGACGGTAAAGAAACAGATGATAATGCACGACATATGACAGCAACTGAAAAAACTAGGTAACAAAACAATATTCTGTGACGCCACCTCCGGCAGCTGCGTAGACACAACCTTTGATAATCATGTGCTGATATAAAAGACCGGAAAAATGCAAACCCGATTTTATGTATTTGGCTTAAGCTTGACAAGTGACTAGAATACAAGAGACACAGGTGCTGGACACAAACTGAGGTATTGCAAACATCTATGGCTAGAAACATGCAATACAAGAAGTCTAAGACAATTTTCTGGATCAGTGAGGCAATGGGTATACCACGGTTAATGACACATTGAACAATCTCCTGGATGAACGCGTGCAACCACATGTGATGAACATATCTTGGGGAGCAGGAAATTTTAGCTTGACGCGGTGCAGAAGGTATGAGATATTGTATTAGGAACGTGGATGGGTGCTTATCATTCAAAATTTTTGAATTGACACACGAAGCATGGGGACGTGCAGCAAAGCTGGTGGTCTCACAAAATGCATTATTGCAGACCAGACCAATTGCGTTATCAGTACATTGGGGGTACCCCAATGCATGGCGACTGGGAAAGTTTGGCAGTGCGTGTGTTGAAATGGGATGAATTTGGACGGGGCCAACTTGCGACTGGAGACAGGCATGGGCTGTGTGGATAAATTCAGATGTGAAGGTCAAAAGCAGTGATGGGACATACATTTGGCCCAAAGGGCGAATAGGAGCAGCAGAGAGTAAAGTTTTAAAACAATGTTCATGAGCAGCAGGTCAAGGTTGAAAATAACGTGTATTGTGGCTGTGTCAGCCCTTCACGGTATCGTGATCTTCCCACGTGCAACAATCCAAAGTGGTGCATTCAGATAAGACTATGTGCTACAAGACAATTTATGCGCCCTGAAACTTCGACTAATTGGAGACACGCTTTCGCTTCTGTACTGGCGTTTCATCGTCCGATTCACTACTTTCTGTGCCATCACCTTCAGGGTCCGAGTCACTACTGCCCTCAATTGGCCGAATGTTGGATAGAGAGGAGGCAAAGAAAACATCACAACCATCTTTATACAACAGATCTCCTTTTGTTGTGCCCAAGATTTTGTGAGGACGTTCTGCAGAAAATTCAGTAACAAATAAAACAATGTTGACAAAGTAAACCTTTGAATACAGCAGGTTTCTCTTTCTTGCTGACTGTGAACATCATGTTGCCAAATGCGAGGGTTGTCTGCGATTCAAAATCCCCTTTCCTTGATGCCCAATCAAATATCGCAAATGAGGGAGCTCCAAAAAGGAGATCCAACTGCCTCTCAAGATCTGCAAAGGTACAATGTTTGACGCCTTCCATACCTTGCTCCTCAGCCTGTTTTTTATAGTTGAGAATGGCGGCTGCCTGGTTCAATAGATATCGTCCTGCAAACTCCTTTTCAATGTCAACGACAGGCAAGTTGCTCTCCGCGAACAGGACATCGTAATGGCAACCGAGCCACTTGAGGAAGTTGAGAGTGAGGCCGCGCACGTGGGTGTAGTGTTCACGATCAACGATAGACAGTGCATTGTAGTCCCAACGCTGGCGTTGGTCGAAATCACGTGGACTAGGAAGTTCATTGTCAGCCAGGGTAGGGAAAGAATACGTTCGAAAGTCGAGGACATTGGCGAGACAGCAGAAGTTGCATAAAGTCAGAACGTTGACCAGAGAAGTGCTGTCAAGCAGGTCAGGCAGATGGCCAGGGCGGTATTCTAGAAAAAATTAAGACCCAAAAGTTATATATTATGAAAGGCTGCGACGAACCATCTGGTTCAACTTGTTCAACGAAACAGCGATAGAAATATTGCATTATTCGGAGCAGAAGGCCTCGAGTCTTGCAATGCTCTATATTAGTGATAACAGTATCTGCCATGAAGCAATGAACAATTCCAAAAAATGAATGTTGGAGATTGGAC
>JAIUJM010001167.1:0-10142 GCA_026262225.1 Inosperma sp. D86 | reverse complement strand
TTAAGCAAGACTATCACTTTATGATTTGCAAGGAAGGCGCATTCCGCAGCACGATACTGGTGCTGAAGCTGGTTCCGGAAGCAATCTCGTATCTGATAGCTAATTGCTCTTTGATATATCTCTTCCTACCTTTTACCCTCTTTCTATCTTTCTCTCTTCTTCCTTTTCTAGAATCTTGAGCCTTGACTTCACTCTCAGGGACCATGCATGTCAAGTTGAAATTTGGCGATTGATCATGCAAGAAATGGTTTCAAAGATTTGAAAATGAAGCAATGAAGTCGTTGATCGCAAAGATCAAAGATCGGACCTATCAATAATTATTACCAACAAGGAGTCCATTCAGTCCTTGCATTCAAAGACAATTGGAATCAGACAATGCAATGGATGCATCTGAACTTGATGCTGTTAACACGGATACAGACGCTCTCAACCTTTTTGTCAACCAATTCTCTCAGTCTCCGTAAAGATCGACATACTCGCATTTCAGTTTCCAATACCGTGCAGTGCTCCTTGAAGAGATTTCTCGAGTGAACATGTGATAATCTGTAAGCTCGCCTTTCAGAGGTGACGAGACACGTATAGCGAGGAAATTTGAAGAAATTCACCCTCAACAAGTTTGACCAAGTGATTAGAATGAAAAAGGACGCTGACAGACCATTCTACAAGGCGTAACGTTCAACACACACACAAAGTTCAGGAAAAGGATCTGCCCGTTCATGGCCAAAGCCGAATTAGGGTGTAGATGTCGTACAAACGGACACTAGAGGTCATGCTCGCCCTGCAGAGTAGAGGCGCTCCATAGAAGGGGCATGCCCAATCATGGCAGAGGCCGAATAAGGGCAGAGGCACTTCATGTGTGGAAAATCGCCGCTTACCATTGGCCCCATGCTGATTACACATGACAGCCCCTTCCGACAGAAAAGAAAAAGTGCTGAAGAACGATATGTTAGTGGAGAAGGTGAATGAAAAATGAAGCTGACAGACCCTATATTCTACGAGTCCTAAATACGAGTCGTTGAGGAGTCGAAAGCGGATACTGATTCTGCGGACTTCGCGACCTCTCTGATGACAATGCCAGCGATGTCGTCTTAGATTCATGAAACGAAGGAGGACTAAGATGACTGGACAAAAACATGGAACATCGCTTTCTTGATACTTGCTCATCGAAATGGAGCTACATGCCTACAAATCAGTGAATACAGAATTGTATGCTTGGGGGAGGGGGGGGGGGGAAGAAGACAAACCGTGGAAGCCAAAGACGTAGGGAATCAAGGTTCCATGCACTATGCACGGCGAGTTGAAGAGCCTCCACGTCGGGGATACCGCTAAAGGCACAAAATGCTACTTTTAAAATCGTGAGATAAGTATTCAACAAGTAAAATGGATGAACAAGGTAGCTTACATTGATGAACCGCAAGGTGTTAACTGAAAGAGCTGAGCGACGATGTACAGAACCATAGGCAAGTTGAAATCACCTCAGGAACGTAAGTGGTGGTGGTCTAGGCGAAAGACCAAAGCCATGAAAGGAGTTTGCATGGGGTATATGTTTGTGTTTCTCTGCTGCGCCTGGCTGACACGAAAAAGGGAGAGAATGGCAACCTTGGAGTTGCGACCGTTCATGATGAAGAATAGGAAGATCATCATTCATCGCTCGGGAAGTCCCGAAAAGATTGACCCACACAATCTCCGAGTCCAAACTACTCTGAACTTCGCTACTACCAGCAGTAAGTTTCCTTACCTCAGTGACGAGCACGCCAGTTGAAATAAAATGCGAAATGGACCCAAAATTATGACGTTCAAGCTGCACATCCTGAAGTAGTTGGCCAAATAATTTTATCGAAAGCAGACGGTAGGAACAGAAACGGTTCAAACTTTGGCCATGTTGAGGCCATGAGGCTGGGACGACTTAACTAACCCCTGAGCCACATCACATCTTTGGGTGTTTCCAGTATCATCGATTGTAATCATGTCGGCACAGCCGGTGTTATTCGATCGTTCAGGGCAAGTGAACGTCTACAACAGTCAATTCACCATGATCCACGCAGGAGATGCCAAATCGGAAGTAGATTTACCAGGTGCGTGTGTGGATAGAATTTTCAGCAAACATTGTTCGATAATTTAAATAAAACATGGTCAGGGATTGCCAAACTTAGAGAACGTATCTCCTTTGCTGCCTTCCACAATTCAAAAGAACGCTCTGAAGAAGTTGACCCACAGGTTGTGGGAGATATCATTCACGAATGGCTCTCTCGTCTTCAGTCTCTTCCAACCATTTCTACAGCAACCATTGAGTTGTCGTCGTCGTCAGCAGCACGGCCTTGGTCAAATCCCGCAACATTTTTCTCTAAAATCACCACCACACATACCCCCGAAGATGTCCTTAAAGACATTTTTAACTGGCTTTACGACCAATCTTCACGTTTTCTAATTATGTGGGTGCACGATGACAGAAGGGACCAAACGTCCCTATTAGCTCAGGTTGTAGCCGAAGTACTTCACGAACGATGTGAACTCTCTGCTTCGTTCTTCTCTTCGAATCGCGGTGACGCTCACGGTGATAACCGGAAAACCAGTGTATCTCATGTCATCCCATCTCTTGCTTTCCAAATTTCTCAGAATATCCCCCAATCACGAGCCTTAATCGCGAAGAATGTCTATTACAACGGCTCAGTTTTTCGATTAAAAACCGATGCGCAAGTAAAGAAGCTTCTTGTCGAACCGCTCGAAAAAGCCTCGGCCGTATTACCCTCTGAAGAGGCCAACATGGGCACGAGGTTCATCGTCATTCACGGTCTCGAGGACTTGGACTTGGAAGATGACGATGACGACGACAACAACAACTTCCAAAAGCCTTTCCTACATGCAATATCTCAGGGACTGAGGTGTCTGAATTCAGGAAGCTATCCTCAGAAGCTCCTCATCCTGGGACGGCACACAAATCTCCTCAACGAATGCCTTCTCGAGTCCAGGATACGTTCTCTTGTGTTACACCGCCCTGTCATACTTGATCATTTGGTTACCAAGGCAGAAGAGTTGAAACAATGGGAAAAAGAGCTTGCTGTCAGAGAAGACGGAGTGAAGTGCCGACAGCGGGCAATTGAGCAATGGGAGGCAAAATTGAAAACGATGAAGAGAGATCTGGCAGAGGCACAAAGGAAGACAGCCGCGAAACTGGAAGAGGATATGAGAAAACTCGATGAAAAGTTTAGAAAGAGAGCAGAGGGAGTTGAACGGCCATTACATGAACAACAGCGGGCAAATCAGCAACGGGAAAGACAATTGAGGGCAGACGAGGGAAATCTGATAGAGGGAGCAGCGAGGCGAGAAGCGGAATTGATGAAGTTGAAGGAGGTACAACCAAAACGGTTGGAAGAAGAGCTGGAACAGAGATCAAGGAAGCAAGAAGAGGAACACGAGCAGAATAACTGGTGGAGTTGATGCAATCTCTCCCGTCTAGGCCGACCCGTTTTCCAATCAAGGTTCGGCTTGAAGAGCCTCTGTCAGTGGATCGTAAATATCGCCGAACGCAGAAAAAAGTCCTTAGCGGTCTACCTCTTCTAGATGAGATAAATAAATATTCGTCAAGTAAAATGGATGAACGGAATGGCGTACGTTATGAACTGCAAGTACCGTAATTGACCGAGAGTTGACTGACGATGTTGAGAACCAAAGCGGTGCAGAGGAGAAAATCTGATAGAGGCAGCTGCGAGGAGAGAAGAGGAATTGAAGTGGAAGTTGAATGAGGAAGAGATGAAACGGTTGGAAGAAGAGCTGGAACAGACACCGGGCCGATCCTTCGAATTTTCACACTCTGATTTCTATATTATTGTGGGGTTACCGGTTACCCCTTCGTTTCCAACAATCATAATTCGTATATCCGTTTTGACACATACATATGTATGTAGACATTTTAAGTTATCCGTGATCAAAGGAACGCAATCCTTGTGGCGGCACAACGCGAAAGCCGACATGAAACGGAAGGAATAAATTAAACGACTCGAAGAGGAATCAAGCAGGAAGAGATGGTGGGCTCCTTAAAAGTCAGGACAATAGATTCAAAACAACACTATATATTTACAGCATGCATCAACTTCATTGAAGATCTAAAGTTATTCACTTGGAACTGCTGCAAGTATGATGGCCATATGGATTTCCCTAGCAAAAAGAAAATGTCAAAACAAATTCCGTAGTTTAGAGACTCGGAGCACCCACACTTTCGAGCAGCCCAAGGCCTCGGTTGGGGCTACGGAGCCAGTCAATGCTGACTAACAGTGCACTTGCAACCCAAGCCTCGGCATGTGTTGGTATTGGCAGGATTTTTGCAGGCATATTCGCCGGTGTTTACATTGCACGAGCACTCGTTTGGAGTCTTTCCTCGATCGTAGCAAAGTCCAGGAATCGTGACACTTGAGCCTTGACCGGTATGACACGAAATGATATAGGACTTGGTCTTGTCACGAGCGGAGAATGCCAACACTGGGCAGAGAGTCGCGAGAGCGAGAATGAATAGGGAGATTTGGACCATGCTTCTTGTTTGTAGCAACTGGAGAACTAGGCGAGTCTTAAATACTCGGATGGACTTAAAAAATTCCTCTCACCTACATGTGGCATAATGACAGAGATCTGGGAAATAGAAGGCAAAATGCAGCATATAGTTATCCATGGACCACTTTGATTGAAATGCTTCTTACCGATGTGGTGGTAGATGAAAATTAGATATCTTACCGCTTCAAACTCCACCACCCACAAGAAAATTGGAATCCATCAGTCCTTGAGCTAATATTATAATATTTGCATTCTGAATCGGATGCATCGGGATTCTGAACCTGATCCTGTTGGCACAGATACAGATGTTCTCGACCTCCTTGTCGACCAATCCTCTCCGAGTCGCTCTCAGTAGGGGAGGGGCGACATACTCGGATTTCAGTTTCCAATACGGAGTGCTCGATGAAGAGATTTCTCGACTGAACATGTAAGCTCGCCTTTCAGAGGTGATGGGAACCGTAGCAAGGATAGTACCTGTTAGGCAAGAAAAATTTAGAAAAATTTAAATCGTTCATAACAAGTCCCCAAAGTGATTTCACGGTTTGACGATTTTCTGTAGCATAGACACATAACACAAGCAAAATTTATCTGGTTCAGGAATGATCAATTGCTGACTCACAACATAGATTGATAGGTATGCGACTACTTACCTTCAAGGCTGGTCAGTTCAAGTCTATGAAACTGATCAAACACATTTCGGAAATTCCTTGAGGACGGAACATAACCAGCGACTCCACACGAAGACTTTTCGTAAGATAGGTGGGGGCTTCCATCTGTATCTCTTGATGACACCATCTTCCGAACAATGAGCGCATAATCAGCATATTTATCATATCAACCTTCGTTGGGTTTCTTCTTGTTTTGGGCTTCAGCAATTTTATCACGTAGCTCCCAATACGTGATTTTTGGGGTTACGTCTACCGTTTGACTTCAAGACATGTACAACTCTCTGCTTCTGGATAGACAAATTATATATTGCATAAAAGGATGCTCTTCCACTTACCAGCGTGATTAGGAGGAGATCGACCAAAGATCCTTTTGGATTGATTCAACGCCAGTGGTCATTGTTGAGCAGGCTCAACGGCAAGTTGGAAATGTGGTGTGTCATTGAGTATGAGCCAATTATAACATTAAATCATTTTTTTTCAAATGCTCACAGGTGCAGGGTCGATATCGATATCGATACGTGAACTCTTGATGTTGCAAGAATACACAGCACATTTACATGCTTTGATCAAAAGTTGTATATAACTTTGGAACAACCATCAAATCGGGCATGAAAATTGTTGGAATTGTTGACGGGATGCTAGATGGAAGCAGCACTCTACGTGTATAAAGGGTAAAAGCAAAAGAAACATAACAGCAGTACAAAGGCATAGAATGAAAGACGACAATTTGTCAATGAAAATGCACACGCAAAAAATGGGCCTACAGATTTTACCGTGGCACTACCGTGCGTACCGTGTGTGCCGTGCTGTGCCGTGCCACGGTAGTATGCACGGTAGGCCACATTGTATAAAAATAAAAAATGTTATTACTTACACAAATAATCCACTTGGGAACTGAGAACCTTTTCTGTGGTGATACAACGAGTCAAGCGAATTGAAAAGGTGCTCCAAATTCCTTGAACCATGTATGTGCTGGAGCACGTGATCTCACTGGATATTCGGTTGAGTACTCCAAAAACTGTACCACTGGCCTACATACTCCAAATTAAATATTTTAATTCATCATTAATATATACAACACTGGAAAAACTATTTTCTTGGTACAAACTACCTAGGAAATAGTAGTATGAGGCTATGTCTGACTCTGTATTAGCATATTCTGAAAACTTCCCACGGAATGTCAAACGTCCTTAATTCAGTCGACTTGCCCTCATATTTTAATACAAGTAGTATTTAATGACTATTTTTCACAACTAGTACAGTGCACGATGTGAACACAGAATGAACACGGTACTTACACGGCAGGGCACGGTACCAACACGGTACCAACACGGTACTGCACGGTACTGCACGGCACTGACACGGCACTGACACGGTACTCACGGCACTGACACGGTACTCATGGCACTGACACGGTAGTGCATGGTACTAACACGGTACCAACACAGTGCACTGCAGGTCCGGTTAATTAGTAACTCTAATATGGAAATGAAATCAACAGCCTGAATTTTGTAAATTTTGTCTCTGGCAGTCAATGATGTTCCAAGCTATTATCATAATATCATTAGTAATTTTCTACTTGCATATGAGGTATAAGTATGTGGTTAACTATTTTTAAAGGGTTTCTATATTACAGCTACCGAAACCTTCTGGCTTTGTGGCCAGGTCCTGTTAAGAAAATCTAATGTCCATCCCTTCCTTTAATTTGCAGGACCAGTGTATGATCTGGAAAATTCAAAATGGTGTATGCCTCAAATTAGTCTTAATGAGTGGTCATCGGTTTCGTCTCAGCATCACAGCAGTGTCTAAGATAAAACAACTAGTGAAATTTGTTCCATATTATCCTATTTCTAACAATATTAGCATCCAAGCAGCGATTGGCCTGTGACACAGCCAAAACCGAGGCCTCCGAAAAGTACAAGAATTATATTTATAGCATTCTTCCATTGCGTGGGAAATCTAAGAAATGCTTTCCGACAATGTAGTGGTACCTGTGCACGGTACCGTCTTTCCGTGGCATGTACCATGTTGCCGTGTCATGGTACCGTGTCGCCGTTTCATGGTACCGTGTCGCCGTGGCACGGTACCGTGCTACCGTGTCATGGTACCGTGTTGCCGTGGCACGGTAGTGCACGGTAGTGCCACGGTAAAAAACTGGTGCCCATCTGTTCATGGAGCATGGAGAAGCGGAGGTGCTGGTGCAAATGGTGAACTTGTAAGGGATTTGCTGAATTTGAATAGGCGTCCTGACTTATCCTTAAGTAAAATACATCTGGAATAAGCATGGTTATCTGAACCCTTCCTGCAGCATTGACAAATGGCGAGGTTGAGGTTCGATCTAGTTCAACCTTGCCTTCGTTTCTCATAGGCAAGAACATCTGTGTCATATTCCTTCATTTTGACAAGAATCGGATGACATTATATTGAAAGGTATTTGATTTAAGGAGTCTGCAGCAATGAGATCTTGGATAGGCAGGTTAAATGGCTGGGAGTAGGTTTCGTGATAACAAGAGGTCACATGCCTGAAAATGCCAAGGGTAGACGCACCTTCACGGGTCTTGAAATGCGCGACGAATCCGATGATGTTTTAATGAATCATGCAACTTGTGGTCGATTGCGTTGAATTGACTCCCATTTGGATAATAATTCTAAGGCCTTAATTATAAAGTATATATCGCCCGTAACTCCGTTTGACTTCGTGAGAGCGTGATGCAATGGGAACGTTCAAATGACCAACAAACAAATACATCTCTCAGGATTCGGACGGTCTTGTCACGCTTTGACGGTCGCAGAACGTAAATACTCTCAGTTTTAAACTCCGCTTATTTTGTACTTTGAACACCGTAATCCCGTCAACGTGGAGGCATATCTCCTTCTTTTTTGTGCGGTAGTTAAATGAAAAGAATCCCGCCTTTTTGAATTAGGATTCCGTGTAGTTTCATGGCTGCGAATCCCGATGAGAGTCGCAAATTTTTAACTTTGCTAACGCTTCTGGCAACCGGCTATTGATGTGCCGAGGCCGAATTTATTTTTGGTTCACGATCGATTGAGATCGAATCGCAAAGGTTTCTTTATATAAGTACACCGCAAGGTTGTTCGGTTTCTCCGCCATCTGGTAGACTACTACAGAAATGTTAAATACATTTTGGCATTCTGCCAACGTCTGATTGGTTATGAACAGGAGAAATGTCAAAAATTCGAAGAGAAGGCCCCCAGATGGTGTCGTTTTGACAGTCCCATTTCTGGCATCAAAATTCTTGCGATGATCAGACGGCATCGTAATCTGGTTACGGTTCTGTCCTGGCCTCCAGAGACGGTACGAGGAATCGTAGTTCTGTAGGATTTTCGAATTGAGAGCTCACAGAAAACTCTCGGATTCTTTCTTTTTCATTCTGACTGTTTGCTGAGCAGTCATGTTGAGTTTGAACCCGTCATTGTTGAGGATGGATATAGTGTGAGTAAATGGGTCTCTATCAATCGCCAATTTAAATGATTTCAGAAAGATCTCACATAGGACGAAGCATGTATCAGCGAAGTCGAGGATCTTAACCCTCTCAAACCAATCTGTACATTTCGAGCCACTATCAGTGCATCCAGTGGCCTTGATCAGCAGCCCGCCCCCTGGTTGGTGGTTTAGAGACAGTATCAGTGACCCGAATCTCTTTGTGTTAGTTCGTACTCTCCTGGTAATTTTTTTCTAGTTGTTCTCGATTTTTCATTCCGTTTCGATTAGATATCCACGCGATGAGTATCACGCCAGAGGCTAACATCGTCGCCAACCCGGTGTCAACGCTGACATAGATGTAACGGATGCGAAGGGCACTCAGATTGTTGGAGGTCCTCACACTCGAGGGTGTTTTTGCGGAATTTTTACGGTGAGGAACTTCATATTACTTGATACCAGTTTTTTCTGACAGAATTCATCAGGACCTTTTTCTCCAAAATCATCCATGCTGCCATCAATATTCCATATTCATACCATCCGCCTTGAAGTCTGTTACTGGCGTCGAGCTCACGTATTTCATTCCATTCAGTCGACGGTTGGCAAATTACTCATGCATGAAATAGGCTTCTCAATGGCATTCCTTACAACATCATCGATAAAGTCGTAACCGGAAAGGCTCCGTTCACTCAGGAAGCGACACCTGAAGCTGACGACTCATTGAGTACACCAGTGGATGACGCCAACGTCGCACGAGGCGTAGTATCCGTCATCAGTGGTCTCTGGTTCTCTATAACAAACCTCACCATTACAGCGAAGATGGCTCAACGACCTGATTGGGCCAAGCGCACAGTCACGTAAGTGATCAAAAAAAGCATTTCAGTATATTCTCTGATATCGATTGCAGCAGACTGAACGTTACTCTCTCGGCTGGTCTTGGCAGACCCTGTAATAGAGACTGGTAACCGCGTGCACCCATATTCATGTTCCGACGGTGCTGATTTTCAGATTTCTAGGGACCTATTTCGTTTTGGGCGGCATGCTCTGCCACACCAGTCTTATTGAACGTAGTCTACGCTGTAGCAACCCATGGGCGTCAGGGACCCGCAGGGGATCCACTTGGCTCTTGGTCTCCTTGGTGGTGGCCAACTCATTGGAGCGTTTTGGACGACAATTATTACAAAGACGGTAAGCTTCTTGCTGGAATTTACCATGTCGTTTGTTTAGTGGAACAACAAGACTACAGCCCGAGTTGCTGCAGCATGGGTCACATTCTGGACTAATCTCTTCCGAAGCTTTAGAGTTTGGAAGGAGAAGGGCAGATTCTTGACATTCAATGAGAGCCACAAGGATTTCCTAGAGCAATTGTGGGTTAGAGGGGAGACATTTAAAAGAGAATGGGTGACAACCCAGTTAAAAAGGACCTTATTCGGGATTATGTGGAGCTGTTTGTCGACCACGATTCTGTGCATGGACAGCGGTCCATC
>JAIUJM010001166.1:0-10166 GCA_026262225.1 Inosperma sp. D86 | reverse complement strand
CCCTTCTGAATTCCTGTGGTCTCGCGCCAGTGGAAGGAGCTGTGGCAGGTCGCAATTTGAAGAACTGTTCACGAGCGTTAGCGACCTGGTGGAGCTCCAGGTTGCGCGAGATGGTCAAGCCAACTGAAGAAGATCCTTCTAACTCATGTCAAGTGAGGCAAGTTAACAGTACCGAGGACACATACCGGGATGGGGGCGGTCAATAAGGATATGAACATGACCTTTTTGAAGCGATTC
The DNA here is from genome assembly GCA_026262225.1 of Inosperma sp. D86. Taxonomy (NCBI): domain Eukaryota; kingdom Fungi; phylum Basidiomycota; class Agaricomycetes; order Agaricales; family Inocybaceae; genus Inosperma; species Inosperma sp. D86. The sequence goes on along the minus strand of JAIUJM010001166.1, from coordinate 9,929 downwards.
GGAGAATACATCTTCTAATATTTGTAAAGGAAGGATGACAATGGAATTCCATTTAGAGTGGGTGTCGACGGCATCTTTCAGAGGGGAATCAACATCGACGAAGGGTATGGAGACCTTGTAGAGAACAAGGTCTGACGCGTCAAGGTGATCGAGGCGAGAAGATTTATTCTCCTTGATCCTGTCCTTCAGAAGGCTGACATTTTCGTCTCGCGGAACCTTGACTATGAAGATTTTTTTTGAATCATCTCCGATAAAAAGGCAGTTGAGCAAGAGGAATTGGTTGAGAGTTCCAGGTGACTGAATATCTGTTCGTGATGAACAATTGTCGTGCATAAGATTGGGTTAGGCACGCAGATAAAGGGGTAGCATGGCCAAAAAAAATTGTCAGCACCGTAGCAAGCAAGAACGCGTTATGCAGCGCACCAGAGGGCTCTTGTACCAAAATATGTAAATGCTCTGGCATAGGACCATTCATCCAGTAATAAGATACGCGTTTGAGTGGCTGAAGCAATTGAACCTCGCCATTTCCTTCACTCGTGGTGTCCATGAGTGAATCGGGAATCTGGAGTGCTCTGAGCGATTCAGTCAAAGCGGAAGCCTCACAAGACAGAGGTTTTGGCGTGGTAAGCTATAAAATACAGTGTCAAAAGTGAAGCTGTTCATAATTTGTAGAGGAAATTTACCTTCCAGAGGATTAGACGTGAAGCCGGGAGATGATTGAGGTAGGGAGATTTCTCCAATTTGATCGCGTCCCTGAGGAGGCTGATATTGTCGTTTTGCGGATGCTTGACCGTGAAGAACTTCCTTGAATCTTCTCCGAGAAGTAAGCAGTTTAGGGAAAATGTGGACATCGTGGTGGGTCGAGAAGACGATTGATATGTGATGCATGTGATGTGTCATGGAAGCAGAGGAACGACATGTAATAGACAAGATCTGGTTATCAAAGTGCAACATAATCATGGCCATCAATTGTCCTGGTAAAGTTATTCAAGGACTCCGATGGATACATCCGTCTTGCCACAGAAGCAAAAGGGCACAAGAAGACAAACCGTTATCGCTGGGCACAGCCACATATTACGGGGGTGCTTCAGACGCTTCCCACATCTGCGAAAGGGTTCGATGAAGACTTCAACATATTATTACAGTACTTGACATTTTTATGCTAATTTCGAGAGTCATGAGATAGACACACAAAGCCATGATATAGTAGCTACATCGATTCGAAGAAAGAATCTATATAGGCTTGAAGTAAGAATGATATAAATGTTTCCACCTGCACAAAAAAGGACGTAAAAAGTCATGGTTCGTCGCGATTGGCTGGGTATATCATGTCAGCTACGTATAAGGATGAGTCTACCGTTCTCCACAAACGACCTCAAATCGGGATGGCCAGTAAACAATGAAATTGTGTGATCTGCAGAAGCTCTTGGTGCGGGGATGATATAGAGCTTGATAGAGTCGATTGTAGAGGCTGACTTGATGAAAAGGGAATGAAGTGAGCCACAAAAAGCGTCTGCGACATTACGTTGATCGCGCCCGGATAAGAAGTCGCCGAAACGGAGGTTGAGAGCCAGGCGTCGGATGGAAGACCATCGTTTGACAACCTCTGTTATTGTGGGAATGGACGAAGTAAATTGCCTTGTCTCGGTGTCATAGAATGGTTGAAAACGGATGGTAAGTTGTTGGAGGATTGGGAAGTGCCAGGGTGACAGAGGTATGGAGTCACAATGACGGCGGGCCGTGGTGAACTTGTGGAACTGATAACGAGTTGCATCTAATCAAGACATAAGCTTAGGTAAAAGCGTTGGTTGACGATTGGATTTGACTTACACCCGTAGCCAAGATTGACATCCAGAGTAGTCAGGGAGAGCGAACAAGAACCAAAAATCTCGCCCAGGCACTGTAAACTACCCCATGCCAAGAACGTCACAGAGGACAGATGGAATGATTGTAGTAAACCAGCAATTGAGCGAAGGTATTCGGAAGAACATTGATAGAGAACAAGGGAATCAATCGTCGGAGGGCGCGAATTGTCGCCTCCTATATCCGCATTTCTGCCTTGTTGGAGTGTTAACTCCCTGAGATGCCTGCAACCATTAAGTGTAGACAAAGGAATGCACAAATTTTTGATGCCAATATCCGTCACACATGGCAAGCGAAGGCATTCTAGAAAGGTGAGGCGGAATTTTTCAGACATGTGCCAGGTCGAGTCGAGTTCTCTGTCAATGACTTGATAGACAAATACAACCTTTCTCAACATCAGAAACTTTGGCAAGATGAGAGATATTTTATCTAGATATGTGGCATGCCTCCTGAATTTACGAAAACTAATCGTCAAGGTACGGATGTATTTGGCAACGTGTGGACGGCTGCGTAGGACTTGGTAGAGGTGATTGGGACCATGTATATCCTCGATTGTGACGTCTGCGTATAGGTATCGTTCAACAAGTTGAGAAAGTACTCTGTGACTTCTGGAACAGGCTTCGAGGGTAGCTGTATCCGATTGAAGGAAGTTTAGGATATAATCGAGGACATCAACTGGAACGTCCAACATGTGGACAAAACAAGAGAGTCGGAGTCAGAAATGTCTGTAGGAATGAAATTTAAAATTGATTATCAGATCACACTTATCCGGATCCGCATTCCACCTGTGCCCTTCAGCAAGACCGTTCAAACATCCCAACCACTAGTTGAATCAGTCTGCAAAATTTGAAGGGAGATAGACTCCTCGTCATAAACATTGCCCACGAGTTGGATATTGTCGCCGTCGTCGGGCTGAAGGACTCTGCCGAAGAGACCCGGTATCGCAGAGGTTGATCTCTTGTTCATTGTCTCGCATCACAGCTTCCCTTTCCAAACACGCAGATTTAAACACGCTAATTTTTTTTGTCAAAGCCAAGAGAGATGGAATATAACTTGATCCAAAACATTAGAATTTCTGAATGGCGATATATTACATTGGGTAAGAAATTGCGCTATCTGGCTGTCAATTTAGCAATACAATAGCCCGTGTATGAATCACGAGTCCTGCAAGCACGTAGGATTGGGAGGAAACTTATACCGAGGGATCCAAGGCCCCAAAAGCAGCTTCTCGGCATTAGGGGATGGAAATGAAAGTCCCTGACCTATAGGGCAATGCGCCAAGATGACCGTGATCAGCGCAAGGATGAAGAGGAGCAGTCAACCACTATCGGATACCGCAGGAGCATAAAATATGAGGACACGAGACTCATCGTATTCGAATGAGTGGGTATTGGCAATAGTGGAGAGTGCGTCGACAAGTGATATGAAAGGAATAAACAGACCAACACATAGGAAGATACAAGAACCAAACTTGAAGGTCGATGGCCGGGATGCGATAGTGCAACTTGTTCCGCTGGTCTTCAAGGAATTTCGTCAAGAAATGGCGTAAATTTACATATCACAAGAAGAGAACGGTGTACGAGAATCCTTGAGTAATTGAATGAGTGCAGATTGTGGTCGTTGGACAATAAGTTATTGAACAAGTCTACGGTTGAGGGATCTTACATGCACTGCTTCCTTCCGAATTGCTAGAGGGACCGTAAGTGCCGACTCTGGAAAATGAATAAACTCGCCGTTGTCTCCGAATTTCAATTCCTTTGGCCTCCGGCCAGGGGGAGGGACTGTTGCGGGGCACAATTACAGAACTGCTCACTAACGTTATAATAATGACCTGGTGGAGCTCCAGGTTGCGGGACATGGTCAAACCAACTGCAGAAGATCCTTCTAATATGGCAAATGAGGCACGAGGGCACGTACCAGGATGTTCAATAATGATATGAATATGACCTTTTTGAAGCGATTTGGGGGATACATTTTCCAATATCTGTAAAAGAAAAATGACAACTGAAATCCATTTAGAGTAGCGTTGGCAGCGTCTTTCAGACGGAAGTCAACATCGACTAAGGGTACTGAGACCTTGTAGAGAAATCTCGACTATGAAGATTTTTTTGAACAATCTTTGGTTCAAAATAAGGACACGAAGTGGAGATGAAGGGTCGGTATAGCCGAAAAAAATGTCAGCATTACGGGAAGTCAAGGATGCGTTATGCTGCACACCAGAGGGTTTTTGTACCAAAACATGTAAATGATCTGGAATCACGATAGGACCATTCATCCAGCAATGGGATATGCCCTTAAGTGGATGAAGAGGCGGAACCTCGCCGTTTCCCACAATATGTCCAAGATTGGATCGGAGGTTTTGGCGTGGTAAGCTATAAAATACAGAGCTAGACTCAGCAAGCAAGTTTTCACTAATTTTCAGGGTAAAATTCACCCTCCAGGGATCAGATCTGAAGCGTCGAGGTGATCGAGGCGAGGAGATTTCTTCACTTTGATCGTGTCTCTGGAGTCTGAGGAGGCTGATATTCTCGTTTCGTGGAAACTCGACCGTGAAGAACCTTCTTGAATCTTCTCTGAGAAATGAGCAGGTAAGGTAGGATATGGACATCGACGATCGTAGGTCAGTGGTAGGTCGAGAAGGTGACGGTAGAGGAACAACGATGGAACGTTGATGGAACGTTGATTGTTCATCAAGATCATCCACGTGATGATCTATTATAAGGACCCACCGAACCAAAGCACGCTATTTGTCCTTGATTTGTCGCTCACTCTGTTTATTTCTTTGCAAAATGCTGGTGAGACTCCTTCGCAGATCGTCAGTTGTTATTCCTCGTGTAATTCAACCACGTCTCATCTCTTCTACCGCCAATAAGATCCCAGTTGCCAATGAGCAGCGTAACCCTGACATCCCACACTTTACCTTCTCTGAAGAGCCTCTAGGTCTGCCGGCGTCGGATGGCTTTGGATACTTTCAGGGTGGCCCAGGACTCACACTCGGGCCTGCGAAGCGCTTTAAACTTCAAGCCAAATTGGGATTTGGTACAGCGTCAAGCGTCTGGCTCGCTCGTGACTCTATGTAAAGTTTGCCTCTCCTTCAATTTTCATGTCGTATCATTACATTTTTTCAAGCGACAACACCCATGTGGCCATAAAAATTCTCACAGGATATGCAACATATTGGAATCGTGACCGTAAACTCCGTGAATTGGAGGTTCTCCAGCGTTTATCATCAGTGACTCCAGATGATGCCTCCCGTCATTGTGCCCGCCTTCTGACTCAATTCACCCACCCTGGTATTGAAGACGACGGAGAGCACCTTTGCCTTGTTACAGAACTATTATGGTCTAGCGTTCAGGATTTCCAAGCAACCTTACAGGTTGGATTCAATATTGACGTCCCAACTGTGAAGCGCATTCTGAGGCACCTGCTGCTAGGCATTGCCCGCTTGCATGAGTGTGGGATTGCTCATACAGGTATGCTTCCTATTATGCGACTAGTCGAACGACGATGATTTTTCTCGGTGCAAAACTCACTCGTAGATATAAAGCCGGACAATATCATGATTGATTTAGGACCTCAGTGGACAACTGATGCCATCGACAACTGGCTCTTGGAAAATCCCCCTCGTACTTACGCACCCGAGCGCAGTTTAAATAATAAGATGGTTTCTGCCTTCCTCTCACAGTCATTCCCGCTACCCACACCCGATGAACTTTCGTCTTGTAACTTTAAACTCGCGGACTTCAGTAACGGTACGTCCCCTCAAGTCGCCTTCTAGCATTTTTGGCCATGTGTTTGACATATTACGTTCAGCCCAGTTTGTATCCGATCAAACCACAGATGATATCACACCGCTTGGCTTACGTCCCCCTGAAGTCGTGTTAGGCGGAGAGTGGAATGAATCCGTGGATATTTGGACTTTTGGTTGTATGGTAAGCCATTCTTCCCGATAGTCCACTAAGGTACTTACCTGTGTCGAAGGTGTTTACATTGCTCACTAATGTTCCCCTTTTTAAACCGGTGGCGTCTATAGAACACAATGCATCAGAAGTCGATGTATTGCTTTATCAGATGATCCTTTTTTGTGGCGAGTTCTTTCATGAAGATTTTCTTCGGCGTTGCCCTCGTAGCCTTGATTATTTCCAGCTGGACTGTATGTCGTATTATCTTGTCCCTTCTATTCTTCCTCAGATTCATTGGCACCTCTTATACAGGTAGACCCAGGAAATTCCAGAGGTTTGTTCGCAAACCGTTCCAGAAATGCATTTCGGATTCTGGATGCGTGTTGAGCCCCGTAGACATGGCCGGAGCGACAGATGTTATGACCAAATGTTTGCGTCTTGATCCCAAGAACCGTGCGACGGCTCAGGAGCTTTTGAAACATCCATGGCTAATGTAGATATGCTATAAATTACGTGTTCTGAACGACAGTAAACCCAGAAGGATATCAGTTATCATAAATGAACAACTCACTCATGGCAGAATGTATATTTCGGACAGTTGGTAAGGTTTGTAATAAGCAGAAATACGAATCAGAAGGGACCACTTCGGGTCTTACTTTTTGTTGCACGTTATGCTTCGTTCATTGTTCATTGGAAATGTCACTTCTTTTCCCGATCCCGTCCGTTGCAATCGGTATTTAAAAAAACGCCTTTCGAAGCTTCAAAATGTATTTAAACATCCATGACTCGGACTATGGTTACCGCAAAACCTAGACCAAAATATATCTGATCGCTTGAAAACAAAGCCAACAAGGCCTGCTAAGACCTAATATCAAACCCTTGAAATCGTTCAAAATTTCGGCGATGGAGGCATGCGAAACGTTGCTGACATTTGTGGACGGCTAAAAATGGTCTTTCGAACAGTTGACGTTAGAGCAAGTCTTCCATCCTCGTTTGGAAGACCCAACCTTTTCCGAAGCCTCCTGTATCATCCGTAGGCTTTCAGCTATAAAAAGGGCAGGCAGCGGACCTCAACCAACTGCCACCTCTGAAAACACATTCACCTAAGTACTGTTGGGTGAGTTCACGATCACTTTGTGCAGACAAGGTACTGAGGATTTACCCAAACTTGAACTTTCTGTAACAAGCACAATAATGAAAGGATTCCTTGTGGCATTCACCGTGCTTTTTGCAGCCGTTTTCACTCAGACAGCGGTGGGGTTGTACTGTGACTCCGAGTGTTCGGTTTGCTTGAAAAAAGGCCAGCCTACAAGCACAGGTATCAAAATACCTTGCGCAGTAGGAGAAGGGACATGTATTACGACATGCCCGAAAGACTATGACCGGCAGGAATGTGCACCAAACCAGGGTTGCTGGTAAGGGGATCTCTAGTAGTACCTTCTGACCCTAACAAAACATCTCCTATCAGGTGTCAGAAACCTCATTGTGAAGGCTTTGGTCCGTGTATATGTGGAATTGAGAAGGGTGCTGGTTGGAAATGGTGCAAAGATTGTAATGACCCGTGAAATTTCAATGGTAGAATTGATTCAGTCGATATTAGAAGGTTCCACATCGGTTCCACATTGTAGACTTTTCCAAAAAAAGTGTCATTCAAAATATTTTTAATCAGTATCCTTGCCAATAATGTCCCAATGTCGACTGTCCACATTACCAACACAGCGACTGCACCGAAAAAAGTCATGTATCACCAATGAGCCAGTCAAAAGCCAAATTAATTGTGAATTGATCGAACTCCAGAAGGTCTACCAACGCTTTCTTGGCCTAAAGTCACTTGGCCTGGTTACAGGCTACGGTACCATTCCAGAAACTGAGGTACATCCTATAAGGTTTGGTAAGTTTTCATCCCATGAAAAAGCCTTAGGACAAACCGAAGCTATCTTCTTTGGCATCGCACTTTCCACAAACCAGCTGGGTATACTTCCACCAGGAGTGCTGGATGTCGCCATACGCCATTCTATGAGACCACTCTCTAGCTCTTGCAAGCGCTCTACCGAAACGTAGTGACCCCTAGTCCCTTTTTCTTCAAGCGCAGCGAGCGCTTCGTCCCCCGGGGAACTTAAATCTATGCTAAGGGTGACGATAATGCTAAAGAGATTGTCATTTAAATGCATCGCGTATAATAGTGAACTATAGACGTACCCCGTGCGCGGCTTATCCTCAGATAAATGGATGACCTGCAGAACAGTAAAAACGCGAGGAGAGATTGGGGGCGTGAATGTATAGTACAATGACCAAATTTGTGCGGTAGAAGAGATTTCTTTGACCTTCGTCACTTTACGAAGTTCGTGAATGTAGCTAAGTCACGATTTCAGCAAATAGGCATTAAGATTATGACATCAACCACCTACTTCTTCTCATGGACTGGTTTATCGACTGAGAGCTTCTGCCACAATTCATCAAAACTCATCTCGTGTTCACTGACTCGGCAATGCCATGGGGCACCATGGTTGGCATCCTTGGCTTGATGGTACGTTTGCACGTTTCCATAATAGACTTTTCCTTTCTGCCAGCTCGATGTGGAGTCTATGAGGTGGACGCCTTCCGAGACGATAATTGCCTCAGAAGGAATGTCTGGGATAAAGGAAACATTAATGTATACCCATTGAAAGACGAAAGGAACTCACCAGACGGCTTGAGGGGTTTCAGGATGGTGATAAGAGTAGTCGGACTCATTGACGATCTATATCAAGCATGTTGCTATTTGTGATCACGACGCGTAATATAACCTTATGTGGATATAGATAAGAACACGTCCTCGCTGCTCAGTGACAAGACTGTAGTACTATGCGATGATATATTAAGACCACCTATTCCAATGGTAAGTCCCCCAACGGACGTCGTCTACTGGCTGAGCGGTGCAAGGTCAAAGAGCGCTAGAGATACTGAATAAAAGGGTTATAAATTGTTTATGACAAATTGTGCACACTGCTTATATTGACCACCAAGGCCACATTGATGAACAAGTCACCTTCCACAGCCTACCCACCTGTAATCTTGGGTTGAACTCGAAAAACCACGCAAAAATTCTGATTCCTAATCGTCAACGAGTCCGGGAGGGAATGGCGGATGAGGACGAGAACGAGAACGAGATGGTATTTTAGTATATGAAATTTGCAGCGTCAAACATTTCGCCTATAGCCTTTAGGTTGGGTTAAAAAGCTGGCAGTGGCCCAGCTATGTCGAGAAAGATATCGAAAATTTGCATGGGTGACGATTAGGAGCAGGTCGCCATTGACGACAAAGGTTTTCAAATTGTGACCTTGAAGTACGCAAAGTAGGACGAACTGCCCATCGGGCAGCCATTGTCATCCGAATCTGATTATTTCATTGTATAGCTAGTTGGTGACGTTGGCGCAGAACTTGAAAGTTGTTGAAAGAGAGTTTTCAGACTGTTTTTATAAAGTTATCAATTCATGAAATACACACCACCTACCTTGGTCCTCCTTTAAACATAATTCATCGAGTGCTACAAGCCGCACCAGCTTCAAGTTGTCAGCCTTGTGTCAGCCTTGATTCAATGATTGTTTGGCCGACTTTACATGTAATGACTTGTGTTTGTATTTTCCAACATTCCGTTCCGAGTCTTTCCAATCACCACCCACGAAGCAAATACCTTTGACAACGAGTTTCAACTTAGAGCTTCATCTGGGCCCATCTTCGATTCAGGCTTGCTGCTCTGTGGTCCACAAGGACCAAGTCTCGTCTCAGTACAAAACGACATGTCTATAGTCTTAATTTTTTCAAGGCTGTGTACCGCTCTGAAACAAGTTGAAGATGTCGTAAATCAGACAGACCCCGCTGATTCCCGACTAGGAATTAATTTTCCAAAAATTTTTGGGATTGTCAATCCGCATTGCAGCCTCCATCGGAGTCCAATCATCCTGCTCTTCGTAAGTTGCTAGAAAACTTGTTTATTCTATCTATTAGCTGATCATTTGTTTGTCGACTGCGATCTGCATCAGGGCTTGGATAAGCTCTGTTGCTTCACTATAAGATGTTCAAAGGCTACTCGGCTGTGACTGCCGAGTTGAGAAGGAAAATGCTACATGGCAACTGATGGATGCTCGACAGCATCTGATTTTTTTTCGTTAGTGTCTGGTACCA
>JAIUJM010001165.1:0-10166 GCA_026262225.1 Inosperma sp. D86 | reverse complement strand
ACGAGGGGGATAACCCCCCCTCGTTGTGTCGTAACGAAGCAAACGACACAACGAGGAGGGGTTATCCCCCTCATTGTGTCGAACACGGAAGAAACGACACAACGAAGAGGAGTTATCCCCCTCGTTGTGTCGTAACGAAGCAAACAACACAACGAGGAGGCATTGCCCTCCTCGTTGGGTCGAAAACGGAACAAACGACACAGCGAGGAGGGTAAACCCTCCTCGTTGTGTCGAAAACGGTGCAAACGGCATCACGAGGATCCCTCCTTGTCACCTCGAAATTAGTTTCTTCGCCTTTGAGGTGGCAAGGAGGGTTGTAGTCACTCCAAGTCGCCTCAAACGAAGTTCTTCGAGGCAGGGAGGGCGTTACACCCTTATCACCTCGAAACGTCTTCACCAGGTGAGCATGGTGGTCGAAGCTGACGTGAGCGGGGATAAGATGTTGTGGGGGTGGTGGATGGCGAGACTTGGTGGTGGTGGTAAACATCGCGTCAAAACGCGATGGAGTATATAGCTGGTTTGTCGGTGACGATAAGTTAGTAGAAGAACTTGATTCATTTGATGAGAAACGTACCTTTTCGTGGCAATGGGCTCGACGTCCCATTCGCCCTGGAATCCTCCTCCCTGCAGTGTTCATTGTTGGCTGTGTTTTGCGATGGTGATGGTCTTGGTGATGATGATGGAATGTGCGTGACAGTTGTGACATTGTCAAGTCGCGTGCGATTTCATCATTTATGCGGCGATTTCTTGTACATACCATAGTCTACTACTAGCTACATGATTCTATGTACCTACGAATTGCAGGTCCGGTTCGGGTCCGGACCCGGTCCAAACCTAAGGTCCGGTCCACTCTGCAGTTGGACCTGGACCTGCCAAAATAGGGTCGGTCCGTCCCCAGCTGGCCCTGGACCTGATATTTCAGGTCCGGTCCGGGTCCGGACCCAGGTCCGCGAGGGCCAGGACCGAACCCCGGACAGTCTAGCCGGTGAACTCATCCGAACATTGGCTTGACGCGATCAAGCGATCAGAGCGATCAATCCGGGAAATTGCGAACATTCAGTGGGAGTTATCAAGTGCGATCAAGTATTCAAATCCAATTTGGGAACTGACTTTCAGCATTCTTGTTCAGTGGATTCCGTCCATGGATGGATGTGAAGGAAAGAGCGGTTTTGCCAGTGATCGGATGTTATACGTATGGCACTGTAAGAGGACTTGACTAAGTACTAGGGCCTAGGGCATGGGGCACAGGTAGGGCAACCCACGCAGGTGTGGCTCACAGGTTGGCAGGGTTCTCCATTCTGTACAATAACCAGAAAGTCGGGTCGACTGGCTCACTATGAGATCAAATGCTGTCGAAAATTTGAACAACGTAGTTTTACCATGTTTTTGTATGCTTAGGTCGCAGAATTACCTAAATTTACATACATTAGAATTGAATTACAACGTTATTTATAAACATACAGCTCAACAGCCTTAACTTGGTCTCATTTACTTGCCAACTTGGTTTCCTTGTAGTTGAACTTGGTTTGAACTTGGTATGTACTTGGTATTCCCATGTCAACGACGTATGTACAACAAGGTTCCCAGAGTTTGGTGTTCGGCGCGAATTCGGCACCCAGTTTGTGTACATGGAGGCACTAAAAAAGGCAATGATGCATTGATTTGACACATTTGAGCACCGATTTTGGAAGTTGTTGTGGTCATGTGATTTATACTTATACTCAAAATTGTTTTAAGGGTAGCTTTTACAATTACCGGGCAAGTAGAATATATTTACTTGTAAAAATGAGCCGAAAACCAAGTTGTAACCAAGTTGATTCCTAAGTTGTAAGTTTGCAGCAAGGAACAGCACTAACTACCAACTTGGATGTACAAAATTAGGTACACCCTGGGAACATTTACTACAGCGTTGACACTTCGAATTTTCGGCCAAATCTGACCTCATACTGACCTGATATTGACTTTGTCCCAGGCTCATAAAACCTGCTACAAACCCGAAACATGCTCTGGGAGGACAGGTTCCGCAACCTATCACCATCCCGGTCAAGAGAATGAACTTGTCCAAACATTCAACAGGTTCGAGTTTGGAGTAAGAGCCGCTAACGCATAGCAAATTTACGGCCATGTCACAATCATGAAGATTGCTTATGAAAAGAGAATGTTAAGATCGTGCAATTGCAGGCGGCAACACAAAATTGCTAAACCAGGTAAACTTGGTTATAATGCTTCCTTCATCATTTGATCTGTCGATCAATTAACTGGGACGAGAAATAGCGCGAATTTGGTTGTGAATGATGTAAGTTCTTCGACCAATAGGCAGATCTAACAAGAGCAACTTCATCTGTTGGACGATGCTCATGAAACGTACGAGTCCGAGTCTATCTGCGTCTCTACAGCCGGGTCATTGTCACCATTATAAAGCATCACAGAAATTCTTTGGAAATTCTAGATCAATAATGCACATTGTCAACTTGAGAGGTCTGCCATTAAAGTGAACGAAAGAGTAGAGTGAGGGATTGATCATCTGAGTTAATTCCATAGCAACATTCATGGTCCAGAATTGAACAAACTTCAAACTGAATTTGGACTGAATGTCAGGAACGACTCGGAAAAGACCGTGACAGCCAGTTCCGTCAGTCACATGTTAGCGTGATGTGATGTGACATGGCCGAATTGTTTTCTTGCGTGCTTCACTCCCCTTCAATTCGTTAAAAATTTCAGCGATGACTAAGAAAACCTAGTGAGGCTACTTATCAACCGCCGTGACTCTGTGACACCCACAACTGCCCACAACGGATTTCCAACCTAATTCCGTTGCATGAACTCATCCCCATCCCTCTCACGACTGTCCTCAGCTTTCTTGGCGGTACAACTGCTCAACCTTTGTGTTAATCCCATCCTCTCCTACCCAACTTGAAATATTGTCACTTGGAAACGGGTACCGTTGGGGTGTTGTACAGATAACAGATTGGTATGCTTGTAATTATAATACCATCGGCTACTGATCGACAATAATGAAATACACACATTTCAAGCTCCACAAAGAGGCGTTTAGAAAAGATATTCAAGATGTGCCGATGGGATACCATCTGTCTAATAGTAGACGCATCTATCTATCTTGCTCTGGAAGCGATCACTTGGCCCTCAAAATATGTTGAAACGGCGGCCTGTGGATGATCGTCCCCATTAACAGTTCAATTGATATTCCTCAGACGGAAGGTTACAGCTGGAACCCTCTGCCCTATCTGGAGTATATATAAGCAGTTAGCTACGCCAGGATCTGGAGAAACCATCTATTCCACTGTCATGCAGAGTGAAGACAGGGGCGCACCACAAAATTTAGACCCACCTCAAATCACTGAGGCTCAAGCTCAGGAAAACCTCGCTGCTGAGGCAGCACTCGGTCAACAACATCAAATGGCTAGTGAGTCTCAGCTACAACTGTAACGCCTATGCGCAGTGAAACTAATTGTTCTCTGCCCAGTGTACGCTCAATGTGCGAAGGGCAATCACCAAATTGAGCGGAAGTTCGGCGAATGTGGAATAATAACCGCCATTGTATGTCAGTTTCTGTAGTAAGAGGACTACTGGTATTGACATCGTACTTTCAGTGTTTATTTCCCATTGGTTTAATCGCACTTTTGTAAGACTTCCTGCATTCCATGAAAATAGATGTCATTTGACTGAACTCCATTTCCTATAGCTTTGACACTCATAAGAAATGTTCAAGATGTGGAGCTATCTTGTAGAACTGTATTATGACAATGTGATCCAGGGGTTGCAAATTTGGTACGGATACTGTCATGTATGCGTGTATGTATGTATCTGAGAAGACCAGAAATAGAATGCATGAAATTTCGTATGGCATAAGCAAAAATGTTCAAACAAAAGAAGTTGCAAATCTGTCCAACAAATTTAATTCTCTCTCTTCTTTCCCCCACCATTGTTGTTATTGAATACCCACAAACTCCCTCAGCACAAATCCATGCTCCGGTGCCAGCCCATCAGTCTTCTCCCCCTCCTTGCGTTGCGCCTCGGATGGCTCAAGTATTACGTTGAAATCGTTTTGTCGGGGTTTAGGTTCTTGTCCGTGATTATTGTTGCCAGTGGTGAGATATATCATATGCAATGCTTCATTATTGGACGGGTGACATGGAAAAATGGGCATCGTATTCGGTATCACCAGGGTTGCGTAGAATGATGGTTGGATTGAAAAGTGGCCGTGGTGCTCTGTGCATTCCGACCACATACCCTTGCTAGCTCTAACTTTGTTACAGAAGGCTAAGGAGGACTTGATGTCAACTCGTCTTTCTCCGGATGAGCGAGGACGGTTGGAGGAAGGTGCTCGTAAAGCCTTTCAAGATTTACACCTTCCAGTCGGGTTAAGTACGAAAACGAGAGCTAATGCACAGGCTCATAGAACCTGATAAGAACCCGTAGGACGACACCTTCCGTGGTCTATTACCATCATGGCCATGAGAATCAGTCGAAGCGTTTGAGCGCTGGCAGGTCCGAGTAAGAGCTGCTAACTCGGAGCTTACCAAGAATTCACAGCCATTTTCACCATTATGAGATTACTTATGAAGAGCGCTCGGTCATGGTTACCGGGTGAGTTTGTTGTGGTGGAGAATGTCTAAACCACCACCATCAATTGATCGATCAAGAGTAGAATGAGTCATGTGATTTGACAATTTTACCCAACTTCCAATGTCACGGTCTTCCATTGCCCTGTGTAGGGCCGACTTCTCAAGTATAAAGCGCCCGATGGCAGCGCTCCTGTGTCTGTTACCAAAATTACCTTTTTGGTTAGATATGAAAGACTGTAAGCTGCGCAAATGCTATAATTCGGATTCAAATACTTCCGCAGTCTTGAAAACGATATGCATCTGGACATATCTATTTAAAAAAAGGTCACTGGACTTCAGAAATCTCCCATGAAATTTACAGCTAGATTCATATTAATACCCTCAGCCTGATGTAAGTAACACATTTTGAACCCTCCTCAGTTAGTGTCCCCAAATAGCGTTCTCGCAAAACTATGATTCCGTCTGTCCAGAGCGTTGATGGCAGAAGCGACACACTAGCACAGGATTCATACCGCCTGCATACCATGCATCCACCGCAGCCAAATTTAAATGTGCCGGACTTCTCCCAGGTTAGAAGTCCTCAGGAAAGTTTTGCGGTCGATGCAGCGACTGGCTTACAATATCAATTTGCTAGTAGGTCTCAATTACAACTATAAATGTCTATAGGCATTGGAACTAATTGTTATTTGTTTAGTGTACGCTCAATGTGCGAGGGGCAATCATCAAGTCGAGCGAAAGTATGGGCCATGTGGAATAATAACCTCTGTGGTATGTCACTTTCTACAGTTAAGAGGACCAATTATGATGTTGACATTGGACTTTCAGATGTTATTTCCTATCGGTTTAATTGCCCTTTTGTAAGACTTCATGCATTCCGCGGAAATATTCACTTTGACTGAGCCCCATTCCTCAATAGTGTTGACGTGCAGAGGAAATGTTCAAGATGCGGAGCTGTCCTGTAGGGCCGTGATATGTCTGTAACCTGTTGTTTTGTGTGGACACTGACCCTTAGTCTGGTTGAATGGCCATCCGGATGCGGATCCATACCAGAGAAGCCCCCCTGTCAACCTGAACCTGTTTTGCCATTCCACCGCTGTAATTTACTTGTTGCAGTCTACTATGCAGAAATGTTTTTAGCTACTACCCGGATGAAAAATACCTATCTAACATTTTCAAATAATTTTGGACAAAGTCCCTCTGACGGATAATGCCTCTGTCATTTATCTGTAAACTGGCAGCTTCAATTGAGGGATCCCATTGCTACCGATACTGCGGAGCAACGTTCAAGAACGTTCACAGGTCAAAGGCCCACCACATATTTACTTGTGGATGTAGGAACCTCGCACGAGATTGGACCATTCATATTTTGATGGGTACAACGAAGCACAAGTAGTTATGTAGTCTAGTTATATAGCCGAATAGAACAAAAGCCTATTCTACAATTATCCGAGGGTCCGAGTACAGGCAGTCGCGCTCATCACGCGCAAACTTTTTAAAATTCCAACAGTGGCGCACGACAAACTATACTCAGTCTACCACTACCGAAGGTGTTAAATTTTTAGACACTATCACTCAGTGTGTCCGTCAGCCTGAGATTTGAACTGACTTCAGCTGCACACGATGAAACTTCTGCCGTTTTACTAATATCACATATTTATGTAAACAGGTCTGGACCTTCAGAATAGTTAGAAATCCCCGTGGTGATCGCTCGAAGCTCTATACCTCAGCCTGATATAAGTAACATGCCTTGGGTCGTCAATTAGTATAACTCCTGACGTTCTCTCAAACGATGAATCCATCTGTTCATAACATCGAAAATAGTCAGAGTAACATGGGAGTTCTACAGGGTCCATCCCTGTATGCGATAGCCCCACCGCAGCCAGAATCTTCCCAGGCTCAAGTAGCTCAGCATATTCAACCGCCTCCATACCAGCCCGACCCAACCCTGCCAACCCTCACCGAGACATACACACCCAACTTTACCCCCTCCAACCCTACCCCGTCCAAATTGCGCAGCCTTACCCAGGCCTACACACCCAACGTTACTCAAACCGACACACTCAACTTTACCCAGACCAACATACCCAATCCTACCCAGACCTTTCCGCCCTTCCTTTCCCATCCCGCTGCTGCTGATGCAAATATCGGTCTACAATATCAATTGGCCAGTGAGTTAGCTACAGGTACATATCTGAAGAAAATTCGATTGTATTTCGTCTAGCATACGCTCAGTGTGCTCGGGGCAATCACCAAGTTGAGCGGAAGTATGGTGTATGTGGAATAATAACTGCTGTTGTCCGTCATTTCCTGGGTTAATTTTAAAAGGCCCCTCCTATTGATATTGTACTTTTAGCTATGCTTTCCGATCGGATTGATCTGTCTTTTGTAAGACCTCCTCACATCCAAAGCAGAATACGTCGGCTGAAACTCACCTTTGTAGCATTGACAGTCAACACAAATGTTCGAGATGCGGAGCTATTATGGATGGTTGATGTGTTTTGGGATTCGTGGAGGCATGTTCGCATAAAATCATGCACTGAGCAACAAGGCTGTAAAGGATGAGAAAACGATAGAAGCAGATGATGACAAGGAATTGGTTTACCCTTTGTTGCAGATAGAGCGGGGACGTAGCAGCGGGTTGTGCTGCCACAAGCAAGTTTGCGGATCTACTCATCATGCGTTCCTTCTGAAATTGGGCAATTTCTAAACTGAGTTTGGATTGTCCCATTGCCAATTGGCCATTATTGATCGATTATTTGATCATATATTTCTCGGTAGTTGTTATTTCCTATCGGTTTGATTGCCGACCATGCCATGGTGATATGCTTTGACTAAAACTCATGTCTCTTTAGTGTGGACGTGCAGAGGAAATGTGCAAGATGCGGAGCTATCCTGTAGGCTGTGTCATGGTTTGATCAAGACGCATAAACGGTTGATTTTGTGTAGACACTGGCATGTGTATATATGCATGTAACGTATGTGAAACAGACATGAGAAATGAAATGCATAATGTTATGTATGGGACAAACTAAAAAAATAAGCCAAATTTTAAAACAAGACAATCTTATCCAACAACACAATTCACTCTCCTCCTCCTCCTCCGTTATTATTGTTGTTATTACCTGCGCCCCTTTCCCTATAAACATACTCCCTCGGTACGAATCCATACTCCGGCACAAGCCCATCAGTCCTCTTCCCCTTCCTTTTCGCAACATGCGGCTGCTCATGCATAATCGCAAGCGCAGGCTGAACAGGCGGCATATAAGTCGCCTGTGGTAAAACTCTCATCCTAATCTGTCCTCCTTGTGCTGCCGTCTCGGATGGATCGAGTACTGCGTCGAAATCGTTTCGTCGAGGTTTAGGCCCTCGTCTGTGGTTGTTATTGGTGAGATATGCAATGGTACTACTACTTGAAGAGTTACGTAGAGTTCCAGTGGAAGGCAAGAATGGAGGATCAGAAGGAGGGATTGTTATCGTCGTTGGGATCGCTGAGGTGGTTGCGTAAGAGGATTGTTGGATCGGAGGGAAGGTGACGGGTGGAGGTGGAGGTACAACAACTTGCTGATGATGTTGATGCGGCTGCTCCTCCTGTGAAATTTGACCACCATGACCTTGCGGGCTCTGCTGACCCTGACCTTGCACCAGAGGTTGAGAAGTTTGAGACGAAGAGGCACTTGTTGACGACTTCCCCTTCTTGGCTTTCGCCGGTTGAGCAGGGAAGGTGCTCGTGAAGCCTTTCAACAAGGCAGGGGGCTTACGCCTGCCAGTCGGGTTAGGTCTAACAGGGTAAACCGTAGGCGTAACTGCATTCCTCAATTCGTACCCTGGAGGGGCAGGTAAGATCGGTCGACCAACACTGTGACCATTGACAGGTGGGACAGGTCGGCGCAATGGCATTTGAGGTAGAGAATGTACAGAAGGTGAGGACTTGAAGACTATCCTGGGCAAGAGAGGTTTGAAGGTTATAAAGGCGGAAGAAATAATAGAAGCAGGCGCCGATGATGATCGTGGATCAGGGATAGATCTATCTTTTGGCGCAAACAGAATGGGAGCAGATGTAGCAGAGGGTGCTGGTGGCGTTGGTGCCGGTGCCGGTGCCGGTGATAATGGTGCTGGGGTCACTGGTGAATCAACATCCATTGGTGCATCGACCTCTTCCTCTTCATAAATCGCATACGGACTGAGACCCTCCGCCTCGCTCTTGCCATGATATTCACTCCCACTCTCATCCAACTCATCAATCTCCTCTTCTTCCTCTTCCGACCCATCTGGACTATGCGCCTGAAGCGCCCTCCTCGTCTCCTTCTCCGACTCATTATCAAGCGGATCCTCAGACTCAAGCTCATCAACCTCCGATTCTTCATCTTCCATAATCACATCTCGATTTTTTCCTTTTCCTCTGATCGTTCTGAATGACAGCTTCATGGGAACTACGCTTCTGTTTCCGTTTAAAACGAGACCTCGGCGTCTATGATCGCCAAGCTTTCTCGATTTCTTTCGGCAGTATTTATCCCAATGACGTTGAAGGGCATCTTGTCTATCAAGCCGAATTAATTAAGATAAAAAGGAAACGCCACAAAGAAAACATACCTCGTCAAAATCCTATCACAATAAGGACACCTACACCGTCCTTTTCCTACACCAACGCCATTCACTTCCTTACCCTCTTCTCTCGCAACTCTATTCTTCTCCTGGTCCACATGTCTGGTCTCCTTATGCCTCTTCACATCCCCACTTCTCGTAAATATCTGTCCGCATACATCACATGCGTATCTCTTCACCTTGCGAGACGGTCGTGCTGGTGCCGCAAACGTGTTTTTGGAGGGAGAGAGTAGGTTTGGTGTCGTGGTTGTGCTGGAAGACATGGTAGTAGAAGGATCAGTCGACGGAGGTGGTGGTGGTGGAGTTGTAGATTCGTCTTGTTCCGGTTCAACAATAACGTGCACGGGTGTCGAAGTCCCCGATGGTGGATCTACCACCTTGTCTTTATGGGTCGAAGAACCCACATCCGAATCCATAACGAGATCCACTTCCATCAATTGCCCTCTCATTGTCATAAACATCCCTTTCAAAGCATCCGACCCATCTTCCTCCTTAACCAAAACCATCTCATCCAACGGTCTCTCGACGGTCATCTCCCGGTTCGACTCTCCAGGTGCAGACACAGACATGGTTGAATTCGCCAAAGCAGCAGAAGAAGTATGTTCTTCGCCCCTTCCAGGATTTTCGTTAAAATTTCCGCCACCGCTTCTCCCATTCGCCCTCTCTCGGTCTCTCTCCCTTTCCTTTTCCCTTCCCTTTTGTCCCGAGCTTGCACTACTGGCAGGACCAGCAGCAGCAGCAGCCGTCCCTGACGACGACGAAGTAGATCCCTTAACAACCTTCGGCTTCGGCACCCTAGGCGGCTTCAACACAAACTGCGCTCCTCCAACCGCACTAATAGGCAAATACGAAGTCTGTTGCCTCAACGGATGTTGCTCATACTCCCCAACCAATCTTCCTCCCTCCCCACCCCCCGCACTTCCACTACCTCCACTACCTGCACTTCCAAGTCCATTGAAATTGTTGTGACCCTCAGAG
>JAIUJM010001164.1:0-10172 GCA_026262225.1 Inosperma sp. D86 | reverse complement strand
ATTAGAGGAAAATAGACTAATATAATATCAATTTCAATAAAAATCAGAAAATTACCAAGGTATTTGGAGAAATTTGGAACATTAAAGGCTAGTCAATATGCTTATAATACTAAGCAATTTAAGAAATAAAACTTTTAGTATTTTGCAAATAATATTATATTACACTTTTGTCTGCTTTTTGTACTTGAAAATGTTTTTTTCTCTTTTGACTAAAAAAAATGAAAAGGACTCATATTGCCATGCAAAGCAATGGCCATCTCCACCAAGTGAATTGAGGGCAGTCGTCACGTGAAATTGTTCACGACACTTCCTAACTTGCTCTTATTGATGATTCACCGTTCAACGTTCAACAGTCACATTCAACATTATATGTCGGTGTCCTGCTCACGTCAAATGGGTTATATTCTAGGATAGGCATGCAAACATTTCACCCTTTGACAATGTCATTCACTGCACTTTCTCTTGATCTCGACATTCAATCCTCGTCGCCACCTTGTGTGTTGGTGTTCTGCTCACATCAATGGCTTATATTCTGGATAGGGATGCAGACATATTGCTCCTCTTGCTATAGGCAGATATTTCGCCTACCACCTGTCCAGTAGGCAGATTTTTCACCCATGGCTGGCAACTTGGTCAACGCTCCTTAACTAGTTTATGTACCACCGCCCGTCCAGTGGGAAGAAGATTTTTCACCCACGACAGGCCACTCGGTCGAAACCCCTTGACTGGTTTATGCACCACCACCTGCGAGGTCTCTCTTCTGGATGGACCCATTGAAGTTCTTCTCCATCATTACATAGCAGTTCCTTCAGCCTATCTCACATTGACACTTTTCTCTATAATGCGTTGCACGGTCTACAACAATTACCCATCTAGCCAGCATTCCCATCAATTTGCGCATGGACCATCCTTAGTTGGTTCCAGAAGCTCCCTCCATTCATAAATCTTTTTTGCCACATGAGTGGGCATTAACGGCTGAATCACTTCGCTGTTTCTTGTAGATCTCTTACTGCAGCACCCATTATTTTGTAAAACTCTATGATGACTACTATAATTGTGCTCTTTGCATAGAGGTCCTTTTCTCCTCATCTGTAATGTTTAGTTCAGAACAACCTATCTATATATTTTTGAAGTTAATTTTGTATTGAATCTTCTCTGGACATCCTTTGCCCCCTTGTTGTTGCAAATGTGAGAACTTTGTGACTCTTGCATGTGATGGTGACCACCCATTTCCAAATGGAGCTCAAGCGCTTCTCTTCCTCTTGCTGTCACCTGTATCTTCTGCACAAAAACACTTGAAAATATGGACCACTTCCTTTACTTGTTCAGTTTCACAATAGTTGTTGATGAGTATTTCTTCTCCTCTAGATTCTGTGCTGATGTGACCTTTCGACAGCCATGATTCTGGTCGCAATTGACATCGTGGTATTTGGAACACGTTCGTATGTGGTGGTTCTTGAAGGAAAGGAACAGGGCCTCTGTAGAGACTGTGGGCGTGGAATGAGAGGTCTGCAGGAGGCCATGGAAGATGCGATCGACAGTTCCAATCTCAGGCTCGGATGAGCCTGAATCCATTCCAAACCTCAGCGTTATGACCGACAATTTTCAGGCATTACAGGCATTACAGGAGGAGGTGCGAGCTATGAGGGAGATCATCGGTTGAATGTCTGCAGACCTGCGAATGCTATAGCAGGAAGAGAGTAAGTCTTCACTTTGCTTGTTCGTCAAATTTATGACTGCCGTTTGTTTAGCAAGCGTTCAAACCATGAATCAATACAATCCGAACTACATTATATACAATGGGCTCATTATTAATCAATTGTATCTTTTATTCATTCTAATGGCCCTAAAATACCTTCTATACCACTTGTAATCATAAACGAATGAAATAAAGGTGTTTACAATCCACCAATTGCCTAGTGTGATATATCGCATGTATACATATACAAGCTTCACTTGCCTGTGCTTCGCATGGGGGTGCACATGGCCTACAGATGATGTTTCGCCTACATCTATATTCAGAGTGGCAAAGACAGAAGCTCCGTTGCGCAGAGCTTCAGTCTTCGCCATATAATATTTCAGAGTGAAAAAGCCCAAAGCTCTGCACAGCAGAGCTTCAGGCTTCACCATGTAATGTTTTGCCTATGTATATTCAGAGAGACAATATGTTTCAATCATTTGGAAAATGCTTACTAATATTTTTTAGTTTTGAATTTGATTTGAATTTTTCAGAATTTATTTTGATATTTCTACATCTATGTTTATATTGCTGAACTTGTTCTGATTTATTTTGTGAATTTATTTCAGTTTTTTGAATTTATTTCAATTTATTTTTAGCTGTCTGGATCTATTTTTATCTTTCTGCATTTATTTTAAATTTTTTAAGTGTATTGTCATTATTCTGAGTTTTTCTGATTAATTTTTATCATTCTGGATGTATCTTCATCTTTCTGCAAAATTTATTTTCAGTTTGACAGATTTATTCTCATTTCTTGCATTTTTATGAATTTATTGTTACTTTTCTGGATTGATTTTTATCTTTCTAAATTTATTTTGATTTTCCTAAATTTATTGTGATTTTTTCGGATTTATTCTGAATTTTCTGCATTTATTTTCCTTTTTCTGAATGTATTTGGATTTATTTTTAGCTTTTGATATTTATTTTTATATTTCTGAATTTATTTTTTTTTTGTCCATTTTTTCGAATTTATTTTTAGCTTTCTAGATTTATTTTGATTTTCCCGAATTTATTGTAATATTTC
This sequence comes from Inosperma sp. D86, assembly GCA_026262225.1. Classification (NCBI taxonomy): domain Eukaryota; kingdom Fungi; phylum Basidiomycota; class Agaricomycetes; order Agaricales; family Inocybaceae; genus Inosperma; species Inosperma sp. D86. The sequence goes on along the minus strand of JAIUJM010001164.1, from coordinate 7,410 downwards.
TGCATTTCTTTTTCAATTAATGCTGATTTATCTTGATACTTCCAGTTTGTCATATTTATTTTTAGCCTTCAGAATTTATTTTTATTTTGTCTGATGTACTTTTAGTTTTCAGGATCTATTTTTATCTTCCTCAATTTATTCTGATTTTTCTAGATTTTATAAGATATATTGTTAGCTTTTTTCATTTATTTTAATATTTTCATTTTTGTGACTTTATTGTAATTTTTCTACCTTTGATTTAATTTTTCTGAAATTATTGTCATTTTTTCGGATTTATTTTTAGTATTCTGAATCTATTTTTATTTATTTTTATTTTATCAGATTTATTCAGACTTTGTCAGTTTATTTTTATATTGGTACATCTAGTTTTATTTCCTGAATGTATTTTTGTCTCTCTGAATTTATTCTGGATTTATTTTTATTTATTTTAATTTTTTGAGGTTTATTTTGATTCTTTGGGTTATTTTTATCTTACTGGATCTATTTTTATCCTTTAACTGCATTTTTATTTATTTTGATGTTTCTGGAGTTATATTTATCTTGCTGCATTTATTTTGATTTTTTCAAAATAATTTTGAGCTTTCTGGATCTATTTTTATCTTCCTCAATTTATTCTGATTTTTCTGAATTTATTGTGATTTTTAAGTTTATTTTTAGCTTTCTGCATCTATTTATATTTTTCTGAATTTCTTCTGATTTTTCTACCTTTATTTTGCTTTTCTGGATTTATTCTCACTTTTTTGGACTTATTTTTAGCCTTGTGTATTTACTGTTATCTTTCTGAATTTATTTTTATCTTCTGGATATATTTTTATTTTCCTGAATTTATTCTGAATTTTGTGGATTTATTCTGATTTTGGTCTATTTTTAGCTCTCTGGATGTATTTTTATGTTCCAGAATTTATTCTAAATTTTCTGGATTTATTGTCATTTTTCTGAATTTATTTGGATTTTATTAGATTTATGTGATTTATTTTGATCTTCATGAATTACTGAATTTTCTGGATATATTTTTATTTTTCTGAATTTATTTGGTTTTTTTCGGATTTATTATGATTTTTTAAGTTATTTTTGTCTTGCTGGATGTATTTTTATCCTCTGAATGTATTTTTATCTTCATGAATTTATTCTGATTTTTTTGGATTTATTTTGATTTTTTCGAATTTATTCTGATTTTTCTGAATTTTTGTTGGTTTTCTTGCCTAAGCTGCTGACTAAAAAGCTTATTAATTCACCATACTGGGACAGGTCAGGTGACCACTATCATTTAATATATAGACAAGCTTCGCTTGCCCGTGCTTCGCACGGGGGGTGCACTCAGCCTACATGTGATGATTTGCCTACATCTATATTTAGAGTGGCTGAAGACAGAAGCTCTGCGCAGCAGAGCTTCTGTCTTCCCCATGTGAAGTTTCGGAGTGAAGAAGCCTAAAGCTCTGCTTTGCAGAGCTTCAGACTTCTCCATATAATGTTTCGCCTATGTATATTCAGAGATAATGTGTTTCATTCATCTGGAAGATGCTGACTAATATTTTCTGATTTTTCTCTAATTTTTTAAATTTATTTTTAATATGACTTCTGAATTCTTAAGCCTACAGATGATGTTTCACCTACATCTATATTCAGAGTGGCAAAGACAGAAGCTCTGTCTTCATCATATAATGTTTCAGAGTGAAGAAGCCCAGAGCTTCAGGCTTCTCCATATAATGTTTTGTCTATGTATATTCAGAGAGACAATCTGTTTCAATCATTTAGAAAATGCTTACTAATATTTTTTAGTTTTGAATTTTATTTGAATTTTTCAGAATTTATTTGGATATTTCTATGTTTATGTTTATATTGCTGAATTTATTCTGATTTATTTTTAGCTTTGTGAAGTTATTTCCATTGTTCTGCAGTTTCTTGAATTTATTTTGATTTATTTTCAGCTGTCTGGAACTATATTTGTCCTTCTGCATTTATTTTAAATTTTTTAAGTGTATTATCATTATTCTGAGTTTTTCTGATTAATTTTTATTATTCTGGATGTATCTCCATCTTTCTGCAAAATTTATTTTCAGTTTTCCTGATTTATTCTCATTTTTGGGAATTTTATGAATTTATTTTTATGTTTCTGGATCAATTTTCATCTTTCTAAATTTATTTTGATTTTTTCGGATTTATTCTGAATTTTCTGCATTTATTTTCATTTTTCTGAATGTATTTGGATTTATTTTTAGGTTTTGATATTTATTTTTATATTTCTGAATTTATTTTCATTTTTGTCCATTTTTTCGAATCTATTTTTAGCTTTCTGGATCTATTTTGATATTTCTAAATTTATTTTGATTTTTCAGAATTTATGATGATATTTCTGCATTTCTTTTTCAATTAATGCTGATTTTTTTGGATTTATCTTGATAGTTCCAGTTTGTCATATTTTATTTTTAGTCTTCTGACATTATTTTCATTTTGTCTGATGTATTTTTGGTTTTCAGGATCTATTTTTATCTTCCTCAATTTATTCTGATTGTTCCAGATATATTGTTAGCTTTCTTCAATTATTTTTATCTTTCAGAATTTATTTCAATTTTTTCTGATTTATTTTTATTTTTGTGAATTTATTTTAACTTTCTGAAATGATTCTCATTTTTCTACCTTTGTTTTAATTTTTCTGAAATTATTCTCATTTTTTCGGATTTATTTTTAGCTTTCTGAATCTATTTTTATCTTCTTGAATTTATTTTGATTTTATCAGATTTATTCAGACTTTGTCAACTTTATTTTTCTATTAGGACATATATTTTTATTTCCTGAATGCATTTTTATTTTCCTGAATTTATTCTGGATTTATTTGCATTTTTTATATTATTTTTATCTTGCTGCATTTATTTTGATTTTTCCGATTTTATTTTTAGCTTTCTGGATCTATTGTTATCTTCCTCAATTTATTCTCATTTTTTTGAATTTATTGTCATTTTTCTGATTTTATTCTGATTTTATCTCATTTATTTTTAGCTTTCTGCATCTATTTATATTTTTCTGAATTTCTTCTGATTTTTCCACCTTTATTTTGCCTCTCTGGATTTATTGTTATTTTTTCAGAATTATTTTTAGCCTTGTGCATTTACTGTTATATTTCTGAATTTATTTTGATCTTCTGGATATATTTTTATTTTCCTAAATTTATTGTGATTTTTGTGGATTTATTCTGATTTGGTCTATTTTTAGCTCTCTGGATCTATTTTTATGTTCCAGAATTTATTCTGAATTTTCTGGATTTATTGCCATTTTTCTGAATTTATTTAGATTTTATTAGATTTATGTGATTTATTTTAATCTTCATGAATGTATTTTTATCTCTCTGAATTTATTCTGAATTTTCTGGATTTATTTTTATTTTTCTGAATTTATTTGGATTTTTTCGGATTTATTATGATTTTTGAGTTATTTTTGTGTTGCTGGATGTATTTTTATCTTCATGAATTTATTCTGATTTTTTTGGATTTATCTCGATTTTTTCGAATTTATTGTTATTTTTCTGATTTTATTTTGATTTTATCAGATTTATTCTGACTTTGTCAGTTTATTTTTATCTTGGTGCATCTATTTTTATTTCCTGAATGTATTTTTGTTTCCCTGAATTTATTCTGGATTTATTTTCATTTTTCTGAATTTATTTGCCTTTTTTGAGATTTATTTAGATTGATTGAATTATTGTGTTATCATCTATTTTTATCCTTTGACTGTATTTTTATTTATTTTTATTTTTCTGGAGTTATTTTTATCTTGCTGCATTTATTTTGATTTTTTCGAATTTATTTTTAGCTTTCTGAATTTATTTTTATCTTCCTCAATTTATTCAGATTTTCCTGGATTTATTGTCATTTTTCTGAATTTATTCTGATTTAATCTGATTTTTAAAGTTTATTTTTAGCTTTCTCAATCTATTTTGATCTGTCCTCAATTTTTCTGGATTTATTCTTATTTTTCTGAATTTACTTTGATTTTATCAGATTTGTTCAGAGTTTGTCAGTTTATTTTTATCTTTGTGCATCTATTTTTATCTCTCTGAATTTATTCTTATTTTTCTGAATTTATTTGGATTTTTTCGGATTTATTACGATTTTTTGAGTTATTTTTATCTTGCTGGATGTATTTTTATCCTCTGAATGTATTTTTATCTCTCTGAATTTATTCTGATTTTTTTGGATTTATTGTGATTTTCAGATGCTGACTAAAAGCTTACTTAATTTAAATCTCCTTACTGGGCAAAATCAGGTGACCGCTCTCATTTAATATATACAAGCTTCGCTTGCCCGTGCTTCGCACGGGGGGTGCACTCGGCCTACATGTGAATTTTCGTAGTGGCTGAAGACAGAAGCTCTGCGCAGCAGAGCTTCTGTCTTCCCCATGTGAAGTTTTGGAGTGAAGAAGCCTAAAGCTCTGCTTCGCAGAGCTTCAGACTTCTCCATATAATGTTTCGCCTATGTATATTTAGGCTTTTATTTATCTGGAAGATGCTGACTAATATTTTCTGATTTTTCTCTGATTTTTCTAATTTATTTTTAAAATGACTTCTGAATTTCTTAAATTTTTGTAAATCTATTATACTGTGGCATATATGTTTTGCCTATTTATATTCAGAGATACAATACAGAACTACAGTTTATTTATCTGGAAGATGCTTACTAATATTTTCTGATTTTTCTCTGATTTTATAACATTTTAACCTCTGTATTTTCGGCCTACATCTATGTTCACAGTCTTCTTTTTATAATACTTTAAAGTAGAGATTATGTCTTCTGTATCTGTCTTCTCTATATAATATTTATATTTCAGAGATATCTGGAAGATGCTTACTAATATTTTCTGATTTTTGTCTGATTTTATAAAATTTTAACAGAACTTCATATCACATTTTCAGAAATATATCGGGCATATTTTGAATAGTAACTGAAAACCAAATTTCCATTGCCATATCACAGTTCTGTAATCTGCAACTGCTAAATTGAATGAAATGTTACAGTATTTCAGAGAAGTAACAGATGTCAGAAGAGCAATTGATGGGATCAAAGCAGATACATCCTGATACACAGATGTTATTTATGAGAATTATCATACATGTATAGCTATTATATTAAATGAAGTAAATTGACCAAAAAAAGGTGAATGCCATGTCAGGGCAATTGATGGCAATACTGTACAATCTTGATCTATTTGGCCAACATATGACTTTACTACATTTTGGAAAAATCTTAGAAAATTAGAAAAATTGAGAAAAAAATAATAATCTGTGGTCAAAAAAAAGGGTGTGTGATGTGTGACAGCTAAATAGCTCAAAATTGTACAGTATCTAAGGGATTCAGTGAACAACTGTATTGAAACTAATAGCCAGAAAATCAGCACAGAAGTATTCATAACACTAACACATGACAATTCCAGCAATTTTTTTGGCCAGAGGTGAGGCAATTTCTGTGTTATTTTAGTGTGCTTTTTCAATTTTAGTAGCATATAGAAATAGTTCTACTAATTCAAATTTAGAATATCTGATCCAGATTCTGTAGTTGCCTTTTCTGAAAATATCATATATAGTAATTTCCTCTCTTTCTATTAATGAAAATGTTCCAGAATTAAATACAGACTATATATTTATAGGCCATCAATACATTAATAAACTTAGGCATCCTCACTATATAACAAAAACAGCTTCAAAAATGGGAAATAATGAAGGCAGAAGAGGAATTAGTGGGATTAAAGAAGCTACATTCAGAGATTCAAAGCTGCACCTATCTAATTTTAATAGATTTTAATGAAATAAAGTATAGAGATATATATTATGAGATGAATTAGATATATCTACCATCTAAAATCCATGGAAAAGTTCCAGAAATGGTCTCGAAAGACAAAATAAAAGCAATTGATAAGAATAAAGCAGGTAAATCCAGTCATTCTGAGCTGCATCCATGTATTGCCAGTGAATTTTTATAGGATCAAGAGTACAGATGTGTTCTATATGCTTGATTACATGTATCTACCATCTCAAATCAATGAAAAAGCTTTAAAAAGTGAAATATAGAGCAATTGATGGGATCAAAGCAGGTACATGCAGTCACTCTGAGGTGTATTCAGCTATGTCTAATGGAATAAAGTACAGAGATCTGTTCATTTCCAGTGGATTTTCATAGAATAAGGTGTACAGGTGTGTTCTATAGATTTGATTACATGTATCTACCACCTCAAATCAATGAAAAACCTTTCAAAAAGCGAAATATAGTGGTAGGAGAGCAATTGATGAGATCAAATCAGTTACATCTGGCTATTCTGAGCTGCATTTAGCTATCTCTGATGGATTTTTATGAAATAAAGTACAGAAATGTGTTCTATAGCCTTGATTACATATGTTTATTATTTTAAATCAAAGAAAAGGGCCTCAAAAAGTGAAATATGGTGGCTGGAGAGGAATTGATGGGATCAAAGGAAGTACATCCATACATTCAGAGCTGCATCCATCCATTCCTGATGGATTTTGATGAAATAAAGCATATAGATGTGTTCTATAGAGTTGATTACACCTATCTACCATCTTAAATCAAAGAAAAAGAATGAAAAATGGGTCCAAAAAGTGAAATATGCTGCCAGAAGAGCCATTGATGGGATCAAAGGAGGTACATCCAGTCACTCTGAGCTGCATCCATCCATTGCCAGTGGATTTTCATGAAATAAAGTGCACAGATGTGTTCTATAGGCTTAATTACATGTATCTACCACTTTAAATATTTAAAAATGCATGAAAAATGGACCCAAAAAGCAAAATACATTGCCAGAAGAGCCATTGATGGCATCAGAGCAGCTACATCCAGACATTCTGAGCTGCATCTACCCATTCCTGATGGCTTTTGATGAAATGAATAGCATAGATGTCTTCTATGAGTTTGAATACATATATCTACCATTTTAAATGAAGAAAATCGGACCATAAATGGCCAAAAAAGCGAAATGTGAGGGGAATTGATGGCATCAATCCCATCAGTATCTGGGGGATTCAGTGAATAACTCTATGAAAAGTGGATGCCCCTGGCCCAAAATTGGCAGGGAGATAGCCATAGTCCCAATAGACAATGCCACCGACTTTTTTTGGCCAGAAATGGTGCGGTTTTTGTGCTATTTTGGTGCGCTTTTTTCCAGTTTTGGTAGTATATGGAGAACTTCACCAATACTTGATGGATCTGGCTGAGCTTTGGCAGCAGGTTGCTTAAAAGAATATTGAACAACTCTACCAATTCAAATTTGCAATATATGATCTTGTTGCTGTGCCATTTCATTTCGCTTTTTCTGAAAATACCATATATGGCAATTCCCACACCTCTCATGAATGGAGATGTTCTAAAATTGGACCCAGAGCATGGGGACATTATATCTTTGCCATCT
>JAIUJM010001163.1:0-10173 GCA_026262225.1 Inosperma sp. D86 | reverse complement strand
GAAAGATGGCATCTCCGTGGTGCTAATGGTACGTTATACACCATGCCCAAGTATTCGACGTTCATAATATTGGCAATTCAGGATCTGGAAAGACCACCCTTTTAGCTCTCCTTACGGGCGACCATCCTCAGTCGTTTGTGCAAGACCATCTTCTCCTGCCATCGCTTTCTTGCGTGTCGTCTTCTAATTCCCAACATCCATCTCTCCTTCATCGACCAAAAATACCAATTGCGCATTTACGTCGGCTTATTGGTACCGTCTCACCCTAAATGTTTGACGCATTTCCACGTCGACATCCTGGAATGAGTGTGTGGGAGGCGATCACGACGGGATTTGATGGTGGCTTTGTCCCTAGGACACGTGAGGCCGACCCTACCTTTCAAGGAGTTGGAGGCGTTGGGTGGGTTGACGTTGCTGATGAAGAAATAGATACATCGACAATAGCAGGTCAAGATGCTGGCCGAGAATCGAGACGCGAAGAAATCCGCCGCTGGAGAATAGCAAGATGCTGGGAGGTTCTAGAATATCTCGGGCCAACTTCGTGGACGAAAACAACCCTGAAGCTCCAGAAGCCAATGTCCTTGCCCTCGGATTCCACTCGGGCATTTGCTTCGATCAGTTTTTCCTCGCTCTCCCCAGGGGAGCAAAGACTTGTGCTGTTGATGAGAGCTTTGGTCGGTCGACCACCTCTTGTCTTGTTAGACGAAGCCTGGAGTGGGATGGATGACGCTATGATTAGTGCAAGTCGAAAATATCTCAGAGGAGAAACCTTCGATAATCACGCCCAAGGTGTAAATGACACTCAGGCCGTTGTGGTGGTTACCCACTGGGAAGATGAGGTGCCTTGGGAAGGCAATGAAATTCAATTGTTTGATTTGGTTGTAAGCTGTGTATCGCTTTGATATGTTATTAGGTCACTAATTTGCTTGGGTATCTAGAATAATAAATAGATGTGCTTGTCACCCTGTATCAAATATAGATAGACCAGACCAGCCAGCAAAGCGTCAAAAAATGTAACTCCGATCACCTGCCATCCGTTCGATTTGGAGGCCCAAGTTTGTCTGGAGCAGGTTCGCTTATATCCGACAAAACCGACTCTAACGCAACCTTTGGTTTGACCATGATGTCTTCCTGCCTGTCATTCGCCATACCTTCGACCGTTTTCATCACCGTCCGTTTCAAACCTATGGCGACGGTACAGAGAACACGCGTTCCGGCCTGCGGCTGGGCATTGGATTTCCCAGGTGCTTCTCCGTAGCTATCCTCCATTTTGGTCTCATCGTAAGGTTGGTCGAAGTTGATCGTTGAGATGCTGATATCAGCTGACGTGATGCATTCCTTCGTTGCGTTCTTCACCTGAATCCATAACTTCTCCATGGCTTTGATCATCTGTTGCATGGAAAGGATGGCTTTTTGAGAACGAGGAGAGTTCACAGACCACCCGCAGAGGCAGAGGAGACTAATGGCCATTTCGAGGACTTGATCAGAGTACGTGAGGCTGTATAGCTTCTTTATGTTTCCATAGGTAATTGACCTCCATCGTCCTGTGACAGTTTGGGGCTCTTCAGAAGAACATTAGCAAGTCGATAAGGGTTTTTTTGCCCTGATATTACCCACCATTTTTTTGTATTTCTTGGTAAAGCCTGAGTAAATGACTATCGAAATCGTCGTTTGCGAAGCGTTCGATCTTTGCCGTACACCATTGGCAGAGAAGGCTTTGAAGGGCGAGCTGAAGAGGCAATGGTTCGGAACGTACTCTGGTGCCGCGTTCCGCGCAATAAACGAATAGCCTGCTCCCAACCCCTTGAGGAGCTTCTTCCAATAGATGGGAATATTTCTGCAGCATCTTCTTTCGATCGTCTTCCGGTGCTACCATGGTTGGATCTTCAAGAAGCTCAGCCATGAACGCTGCTGCTTGAAAGATTTCGGCGTTGAGGATTTGTACCATGCTTATGACATCGGACCCGGAATATGGATTTGCGGTTGTCAAGAATGCCTCAGCGCCTCTGAGGTCGGCTGTCCGAGCCTGAAGCAGGGTCTTCGTCTGGGAATTTTTATCTTCCGAACTTCGAAGCCTTCCCCTCAAAAGTTGGACCTCCTCTTCTAATCTTCGATATTTCTCTTGGAAGTCGGCTGCTTTCTGTTGCGCTTCTCTCTCTCGTTTTGCTGCTGCACTTTCGCGCTCGAGTAGTTGCGCTTTTTCATCTCGAAGTACGTTGTTTAGCTTGTGAAGCTCGATCTTCTTCTGTTCGGAGCAACTCAGTTGCGCGTGCAACTGTTCGAGAAGCCTCTCCAATTTGTTGTTACGTTCCAACAACCCCTGGAGTACCGGATCTCGCACTCCTGAGACGTCGCGGCGCTTTCTCACCCTTTCCACGCTGAGATCGTCAACCACACGATCGCCCTCGAGGGATCTTGCATCCCTTCGTACGACTGATCTCGCCCGACCCCTCGATTGCTCTCTCTTCTCGTTGTGGATTGCTCCGGTTTCCTTGGTTCTTTCATCTGGCTGAACGTTAACGTGTGCCTTGAAACTTGGAATATCTTGGGTACTGGCGGAATAAGCCCGTCCTCTCCCGAGTTCTTTCCGCCTACTTTCGATCGATGCCGGTTCCTTCACGCTGGACGTCTCCCGTGGGTCACTTGTTCCTGGTTCAAACGCCCTCCCTCTCTTGATCTCTCCCATCTGCTGTCGCTCAGGGTCATGTCTTTGTTCCCATCGGCGGTGGTCGTCTGTGGATCCGCCACTGATGGACCCTTGACCTAAAATATACGTATGTTTCGTAAGATGGCCTATTCGCTAGACGAGGAAAACGTGATAATCTGACCTCTCACGCTATCCTTTCGTCGGCTATCCAAGGATGTGCGCTCCTTTGTACTACCATTGACGATGGATAACTGTTCAGCGGTCTTGGTCCGTTCTCGTTTGGCACTTGTTTCTTTTTCTGGAAGGGAGAAATCGTGCTGTCGAAGTTGCGCTGTGGCTAATATTCGATACGCGTCTCGTTCGATGGGGCGGAATGGGTCTTCATCGGGCCCCCTGGGGGATCCATAGCCAAAGAAATTCTTCACTGAAGTGAGCATGACGGTGCAAAGTTAGTGGAGACAGAAGGAAATTGAATACACTTTCATTTATCAAGCTTGCTGCGAGGTTGTCACGGGCATGCCCATTCAACGTGTTCAACACACGGCATATGCTGAATGGGAAGGCAGCTACTTTATGCTCTTCCCTGGGTGTCGCAACGTTCTTTCTTCGAAACTACTCACGCCGTTGATATGTTGACCAGAAAGCCATATAGTGGAACTGCAAGTAAACTAGTCCTGGCCTTTGATATCGGCACTACTTTTAGTGGTATCTCATACTGGTAAGTTAATCACGCAACTTGAGAAGCTCAACTGCGGTCTCACATAAAGACATGGAGCATTTTGGACCCAGGAGAGATACCCGTGGTCAGGGGTGTAACGAGGTATGAAGTTGTGATTGTGTCGACTTCTCAGTGATCCACTGTTTTTTGTCAGGTATCCAGCCCAAGAACATGTGGGAGGTGATTCTAAAATTCCAACTATTATCTATTACGATCAATCTGGAGTCGTCCGGGCTGTTGGTGCAGAAACTATTGGTGAGAATGTGAAAGAAGAGGCAGAGGAAGACAACTGGATTAAAGCAGAATGGTAAATTTTCTGCAAATCTAAAATTGAATATGTAAATTCACTATAAGCTAACCGTATACGAACAGGTTCAAGCTTCACCTCCGTCCCAAGACGACGTCCACTGCGTTTATCAATGAAAAGATCCCTGCGTTACCTCATGGGAAATCCGTCGTCCACGTTTTCGCTGACTTCCTGCACTATCTTCACAAATGCGCCCGTAAATACATTGAGGAGACCCACGCAAATGGGGACAATTTATGGCGTAGTCTAGAAGAACAAACCGAATTTGTTCTCACTCACCCGAATGGTTGGGAAGGCGGGCAACAAGCCTTGATGCGGAAGGCAGCCATTCGGGCCGGTCTTATTCCAAACACGGATGAAGGTCGTTCTCGGTTGTCTTTTGTTACGGAAGGCGAAGCGAGCTTGAATTACTGCATTCAAAGTGGTCTGATTACGAATGCAATACAGGTTTATCCGATCTTATCAAATGGTTGTCGCTTTCATTTAATGTTTCCGTTTAGGACGGACAAGGTGTCCTTATTGTTGACGCTGGTGGAGGAACAATTGATATCAGTGCCTATAGGAAAAGATCCGAGGATCCTTATGTTTTCGAAGAGATAGCACCTGCACAATGTTTGTCTCTACTCTATTACCCTTGAACTATATTAACGACTTTTGTAGGTGCTTTTAAGGGATCCATATTTGTCACACGAAATGCCAAAGAATATCTGGAAGGTCCGACCGCTCCATATTGGTATTTACAAATACTCACATGGGACTTCTAGATCTCCTTGCAGGTTCGAAATTCGTGAACGATATTCCTTACATCACAGAAGTGTTCGACAAGACCACTAAGTTGAGATTTGTCAACGAAGATGACGCTCAATTCATCAAATTTGGGGGTTTGAGAGATCGAGCTCCCGAGCTCAATATCAAGTCCGGCCAATTGAAGCTCCTTGGGTGAAGTCTATATAGCTGTATTCTTTGAATAGGATCCTGACCTGATTTGTGTTAAGATCCAAAGTGGCTGAGTTTTTTGAACCGTCAATCACTGCAATCATCGCTCTGATTGAAAGTCAATGTAAAGCCGCAACGACTAAAATATCAGTACGTGTGTGCCACGGGGATCCATTTTTACCGTTCATAATCGATTTGTGTTAGTCCATTTTCCTCGTTGGCGGCTTTGCGGCGAGTGGTTGGTTGTTCGAGAAGCTGCGAACCACTTTTGTTCCTCGTGGTTTGGATGTCTGTCGCCCAGATACCCATACGTATGTCCACTATCTACCTGCTGGTTATCAGACCTGTTTACAATTTTTTTGCAGAAATAAGGCCGTCTCTGATGGCGCCATTAGCTATCATATTGACCACTTCGTTCAAGCTCGTGTTGCCAAATATTCCTACGGCATAGCGGCCACCATTCCGTATGACCCGTCTGATGAGGAGCATATTTTCCGACGGCATTGGATATTTACTGACCTCACTGGCCACAAGCGAATTCAAAGACACTTTAATGTAATTCTCAAGAAGGTCAGAGAAACACACTGTTCACGTACTGTTCACTCCACTTAATTGGAACATTCAGAACACGGTCGTGTCTGAAACACAAGAATTTCGGAATTCATTTCACAAGCAAAGCCGCGATCCATCTAGTTTGGATACAATCAGTGAAGCCATCATGTGCTTCAGGGGGTGGCGAGATGACCCAAGGTGGCTGGACGAACAAACGAGTAGGTGATCGTTGCCAAAATCTTACAAGATATTAATGTCCGTCCTATTAGAACTATATTCCAATGTCTGCTACGTTGAAGGGGACCTGAGCCACGTCCCCAAACCCGGAATTTATTCCCATTATATTCATGACCTCTACTACGAAGTCAGGTTTGATATCATACTGTCATTCGGTTTGACAGAACTCAAAGCCTTCATCGCGTGGAAAGAGAATGTGCGTACCTCGTCCCCATTTCTTATTCCACAAAGTCTAATAACTTTTGATTTCCAGGGTGTAGAGAAACGGTACAGTGAAATTTAATTTTCCTATGACAACTGTATATTCAACAGAACATAATTGCAGGAGTCCAGCCCAGTTAGTATATAATCCCGACCAAGTCATACTTGACGGTGCGGACAGGTAGACGATCTTCAAGTGGGGATTGAGTGAGGGAATTCTCATCTTATGTCGTACATTCGATTTCGTCCGTTCACTATTCAACAACTCTACCTTACGATAGATTCTTTCTCGAGGTGGTAGTCGGTAGTCGAGCACCGGAAGATTCCGAAACACCATGCACCATACTACATAGAAACCCATGGGCCATGGCCCAACAAGTCACGTTAACGTACCAGTGCGATCCACCACGTGACATGACTATCGGGATTCGGAATCGCTCTGCTCCGAGTCTTTGTATGGTGACGCGACCGTCAAGAGTCCCGCTGTCTCTCATATCCTTATGTCCTTGTTCTACCGTTGACATCCCTCTCAATTAAATGAGCTGTAAGAATATGTCACAAACAGCGCTAACGCTACCGTTTCTTTGTGGCATTCTGGCGATGTAAACGAACATTGTTTGGAATTGTCTCCACGACCAATCTTTATGGATGGACAGCAGTGTTTCTAAATGTCCCACCGCAGAGAAAGTGGCAAGCTCGATGACATTTGGTTAATGTTCTGGATGTCGTTACACTAGGGTTGATTCAATGGCCTGGTTTTCGCTTCTAGGTGGTCAAGTCGTGCTGTTTCAGTCGAGGTTTCTTTCGAGCAATACCTGCCGCCGAGGAGAAACTGTCCTTCACTGCGACCCTTGGAGGATACATAGCCAACAAAGCCCTTCACTGAAATGAAACCGAAGGTAGGGTGACGTTAGTGAAGAGAGAAAGAGAAGCAAATACACTTATCGAGCTTACTGCGGGGTCGTCACGGGTCATTCAACGTGTTTAAGGTATGGCCAAAGTATGGCATCGTCCCTTCTTTAAAACTACTCACGTCGTTGCGATGCTGACCAGAAACCCGTACGATGGAACTACACGTAAATTAGTGCTGGCCTTTGACGTTGGCACGACTTTTAGTGGTATCTCATACTGGTGAGTTACATCACGACTCTGTTTGAGAATTTCAACTAAAAGACATGAAGTATTCTGGACCCAGGACAGATACCTGTGATCAGGCCTGTAACGAGGTAGGTATGACTGTGTTGTTGTAGGCTTGATCCGACCCATTGGTCAGATACCCATCACAAGCGTATGTGGGAGGTGATTCTAAAATTCCGACTATTATTTACTACGATCGATCTGGAGTTGTTCGGGCTATTGGCGCGGAAACTATGAAAGTGAAAGAAGAAGCAGAGGAGAACGACTGGATCAAAGCCGAATGGTGAATTTTCTACAAAAATATACTAAATGTGTGGAACTCACGCAAACAGGTTTAAGCTTCACATCCGTCTTAAGACGACGTCCAACGCCTGTGTCAGTGAAAAAATTCCTGCGCTACCTCATGGGAAATCTGTCGTACATGTTTTCGCTGACTTCCTGCACTATCTTCACGAGTGCGCTCGTAAATACATTGAAGAGACGCACGCGAACGGAGTCATTCTATGGCACAGTCTAGAAGGACACACGGAATTTATTCTCACTCACCCAAATGGTTGGGAAGGTGGACAACAAGCCTTGATGCGGAAGGCAGCCATTCAGGGTGGTCTTATTCCAAACACAAATGGGGGTCATTCTCGATTGTCTTTTGTTACGGAAGGCGAAGCGAGCATGAATTACTGCATTCAAAGTGGCCTGATTACGACTGCGATAGAGGTTTGTTAGATCTCATGACTGGTTACCATTTTTGATTTACGTTTGGCTTTTAGGACGGACAAGGTGTCCTTATCGTTGACGCTGGTGGAGGGACAATTGATATCAGTGCCTATAGGAAAAGGTCTTCAGATCCTTATGTTTTCGAAGAAATAGCACCTGCACAATGTCTGTACACCATTTTCTAATACATGACCCTCGAACGATAACTGCTTCCTAATAGGTGCCTACATGGGATCGATCTTTGTCACACGAAACGCCAAAGAATATTTGGAAGGTACGAGCACTGCATGGTTATACTTACAGATACTTACATGGAACTTCCAGACTTCCTTGCAGGATCGAACTTTGAGGATGATATTCCTAACATCACTGAACAGTTCGACAAAACGACCAAGTTGACATTTATAAACGAAAATGAGACACAATCCATCAAATTTGGGCGTTTGAGGGATCAAGCTCCCGAGCTTAATATCAAATCTGGCCAATTGAAGCTCCTTGGGTGAAGTCTTTATAGGTGTATCCTTTAGATAGGATTCTGACATGATCTGTGTTAAGATCTAAAGTGGCCGAATTTTTTGAACCATCAATGATTGCGATTGTCGGGATGATTGAAAACCAACGCAAAGCCGCAACGACTAAAATATCGGTGTGTTTGTCCTATGTATCCATTTCATCAGTCAAAATTTATATGTACAGTCGGTTTTCCTTGTCGGTGGGTTTGCGGCTAGCAATTGGTTGTTCAAGAAATTACAAGAAACTTTTATTCTTCATGGCTTGAATGTTTCTCGACCAGACGGCCATACGTACGCTCATCGTGTATATGCTAGCTTCAATTCTTCTTATGACATCGTGCAGAAATAAGGCAGTTGCTGACGGTGCCATTAGCTACTACATTGACCACTTCGTTCAAGCTCGTGTGGCCAGGTACTCCTATGGCACACAGGTATCTGTTGCATATGACCCATCTGATCCGGATCATACTTCTCGGCAGCATTTGGTATATATCGGCCTCGATGGCAGAAAGAAAGTTAGAAATCACTTCGATCTAATTCTCAAGAAAGTCAGCAACACTTTATCTATGTCACAATAATTTGACCCTCCTTTAGAATACGTCTGTGTCAGAAACGCAAGAATTTAGACGTTCAGTTTTCGTGGAATCCCGAAATATATCCCATCTAAATACAATCAGAGAAGCCATTATGTGCTTCAGAGGGCAGCGAGAGGACCCAAGGTGGCTGGATGAAGAAAGAAGTACGTGAGCGCCGTTGCCAAAAATTATCGGTCCTGAATGCTCTTTGTAGAACTGTATTCCACGCTGTGCTACGTGGAAGGGGACTTGAGCCGTGTCTCAAAACCCGGAATATATTCCAATTACATTCGTCACTTTTACTATCGAGTTGAATTTGATATCATTTTGTCATTCGGTTTGACGGAGCTCAAGGCCTTTCTTGCATGGAAAGAGAATGTGCGCCATTTTCTGTATCCCATTACAAAGACTAATGGAATTTCTGATTTCCAGGGTGTAGAGAAACGGTACAGTAGAATCTAATTATCTCATGACAACTTCATATTCAACGAGAGCGTACTTGCAGGAGTCCAGCTCAGTTAGTATACGATCCTGACCAAGTCATACTTGATGGTGCAGATAGGTAGGCGATGAAAATTCCTTCTTTATGTAGTATATTCGTGACTCTTTTCGTCCGTTTTCACTGCTGTACCATGCCTACGAGCTCTGGAATATAATATCCCAAGACTTTTGTCCAATGCCTTGTAAATATAGCATCACCTTAAAATTATACTCCCGTCACTTTCTCGAGATATTCCCGTGCAATTTCATAAGCTGCAAATGTACTTGCAGCAGCTGGTATACTAACACATTTGATCAGCACAAGAAAGGTACCCATACCGATAGATTGTACCTTCGCAAAACTAACCACAAGTTGAGCAATATCGTTATTTACAGCGTCTGGAGAAACGAAGAGAACCTACGTGAAGGTGATAGACCCCGGAAAAGACCAGTACTTAAGATTTAATCAGCACTATAGTTTGTACAGAAGAAGACACGGTGCATACAATCCAGATTCACGTACGATGTCCCTTAACTCGCGGGCAATATATTGTACGGGTGTACCAGTTGGTGGGATGGGACGGAGCTGAACCCGGGATTTCACCACATCTACGCAAAATAAAAAGGAGTTTTAGGGGGAGACGTGGCGTGAGTACCTAAAGGGTAACACGACAGCCAGTAAGCGATCTGTATCCGGCTGTCTTTAGTTGATCTAATGTGAGATCATCAGGGTACATACGCCGCCCATCGATCCGGAGGACAAAAGAATGTAGACAGGAAGGTTAGTGCCATATGTTTTAGAAAAATGTCGTTTTGAGGCTTCGTATGCTGGAGGGAATGTCACTGGTGATTTCATGAGATAACAAAAATTGTGGAAGGGTACCTGTATAGAAACTTGGAAATCAAGCTTGAGGCACCTGTGCAACGATGTAAAGTGAACGATCAACTTACCCTGCATATGCTGGAATTTCTCTCGCGACGGTGACCTAGTATTCACGATAAAATCGTAAATGGAACATGGTAAGGGAAAACATACCCAATAACCCCTCATGACACCTTTCCTGAAACCCCAGTCTCGCCACATTTCAGTTACAACTGTACGCAATCGCTTATCAGTTGATGCCCCGTATTGGCCTTGCATTCGAACTTTGAACATC
>JAIUJM010001162.1:0-10178 GCA_026262225.1 Inosperma sp. D86 | reverse complement strand
CTTCAACGAGGGAAAAACCATCTTCCACTTCCTGTCTTGATAAAACTCGCTCCTGCTTATAAACTGAGTAACTGCTTCCTTCTGTTCGAGCTTTGTCGGACAATGGCTGTATTACTAGAGAACACTAAGTTCATGCAGGAGGAAGTCTGTTTTTCTCTTCGTCCGGACCATATTCTGCCTTTCATGACCTATCTCGCCGACTACTTCGACGATCAAAGTCACAAAACACAGAATGTTTTAACACCAGAAGACTACCATTCTGCGACCCTTCGTTGTTTATGGTATCTGCAAACCCCTCATTGGTATAACCTTATTTCAACTTCGTCTCTCCTCCGGCTAATTATGACTCCAAGTGATATCTATTCGTCCCTCAAAGAGCAACTCCGTTCTCTTGGGTATCTCCCAGCTCTATTTGGCATTCCTCACTATGTGAAGGATCCTCGCAACAATATTACCCGTGGTGCCTTGGAAGTCCTCCCTTCTTTACTCTCTCAATCTCCTCCCTCTGTGCAGCTCTCTGCAAACTTGACACAACCATTCGATGACGGGGTTATTTCGATGAACCCCTCCTCATCCCGCCTTGCGAGAAATTTGATTCACAAGTATCTTGTGGTAAGCCATATCTTATAGGCTAAATATTCCAAACCTAAGGTCATTATAACAGGATCATGATGCCAACTACCGAGGAGGACTGTTTGAAGTGACTGGCAACGGGGAAGAAGATAAGCCTCTACCACACTTCGACAAGTTCCTCATCCGGAACCAAAGGCATTACAATTTGTCATACGAGCTATGGAATGGATGGGAATAAGACATCCGGCTTCAAAGCCTCGATGATCCAAGATCTGCAATACAAGCGTTGGTCGTTGCATTTATCGCTGGACCGTATCACAGATAATTCATACGATAAATAATGACATGAACCTTGCCTAAGAAGCCAGCTAGAAACTTCACTAACAATGTCAGGTGGGAGATGATTGAGATCGTGGAGGCATTTGGAGCAGAAGAAAAAGCAATCATGATCCGGTCCCGGGCCATCGAATTCCTAATTTATCATGACCCATTTATCCGCAGACATCACGCATTTCAAACCGCTACTCTATCATCTCCAACATCGCATTCTGTAACCGTTACCTGTTCATTTGCACACGATAAAGAGATCCGTGTCTACTTTGCGGGGCGATACTCTCCTCACACTACCACAGCCTCCGACCCACCTTGCAACCAACGTCTCAATGGCTAATTATGATCACCAGGGTTCCTTCTGATTCCTACTCTACCCAGCAAATTCATCATTGTGATTGATCCCGGCCAAGAGTTCTTCGGTCCTGTTTATTGGGAGAGGCTGCAGTCAGTAGAAGGTCCTTTCTGTTGGGGTCCCATCACTTTGCACACCATTCCTGTGAGACAGTGTCTTCCAGCTGTACACGACAGATGTACCAGATATTAGCCAGACAACTATAGTGTTGAAATGGTGACCGGTGGCGATCATATAGGCTTTCCAAGCCTTGAATGTTACTGGGCTGGCGAGAAGCTAATGAAAGAGACAGTAAGCAAGCATTCCGAATCCTAGCGCCCTACCCTTCCAAATGTTTGGCAATACAAGCGTTCATTGAAAATAGCGTCCTGTGCTCGGCTGGGCTTGTTCAAAATTCCTGATAGTCCTATTGACTGAGGAACGACGCAAATAGAAGAGACTCGATCCTGGCATCAGATGCGATTTTGACTGGGCCTCAAATGTTGGCCGCACTTGAAGTCTACTTATGTAAACCTGCCATGGCCAGTTCCTGAAAGCATTCAATTGGCCTACACTCCCATCTAGACTTTTTACTCGAAAAATGATGCTGGCAATTAATTCCTATCATCTATAATTCGTTTCAGAAAATCTTCACGACTATCCACTGTCCGGAGCCTCCTTATTGACCAAAAAATCGAGATCTGTTAAATTTGCCGATGCTTATCCTTTTCGTCATCTGAACGTCGAAAGCAGACATCAGGTAAATATCTGTAGGTTTAGCGACGGACATCACAAGTTTGATGATGAAGTGCTTAGATTGCGAGAACCAAATGTTTCGACCAGAAATAGATTTCCGAATCCTAACTCGCAAGACTTTCTACCCCGTCTTTTATTCACTCAAAATTTTCAGAGCTAGATGGCAGAGACATGCCAGGGAAACAAGGGAAGGGTTGGTTCGAGCGCGAACGTGACTGGTGCATGCACTGTTATTATTTACTGCGTCACTGTCACGTAACATGCAATGTCACCGTCGCTAATCTCATCCGGCACTATTCAATCAATGCCCACTTCAGGAACATGCTACACCTTGCGTTTCTCTGTTTACAACTACCATGTCCACCCAAGTGGCAGATCCAAGTCCTGGTGGTTTGCGTCTTCTGTCCATTGGTAAGGGTCGCATCAACTGGAACGTCTTGTCCTGATCCAGGTTTGAAGATGCTGGGGGCATCCGAGGATTATCGGCACTCCTTATCTTGAGAGAAGTCCTCTACCGTATACAACAACAACAACGCCTTGCAGAAGTTCCACGACCCTGTGATGTTTTTGATCTCGCTGGTGGTACTGGAACGGGAGGGTATGCAGTCGCAATTTGCACTGGCAAACGTTGACAAAAGAGCTCTGTGTTTTTCTAGGATTATTGCTATAATGCTGTTTCGCCTCCGAATGGGTATTGATCATGCCATAAACGTATATGCGGAACTCTCAAGATTTGTTTTCTCTGAGAAACAAAGCTGGCCGCTTGAGGATGCAATTTTCAAGGCCAGTCGGTTGGAACGCGCAATGATCTCGATTATGTCAAGTCTCGAGATGGAGGAAGTAAGGGAGATATTTCTGCTGGATCAGGGTGGGCCGAAATGGTGTGTTTTTGACGCGTTTCATCCTGATTTTGAAATTTATCCCCAGTTTGTATTAGTTTTGTCTGTGCTTTGCCAATGCGAAACATGATACTCCCGACTCTCTTCCGTTCTTGGCTTCCCTCCGCAAATCGCACTTATAATTGTACAGTTCTTGAAGCAGTCCGAGCGACTTCTGCAGAGACATCCATTTTTGAAAAAGTTGAAATCGGAGATCCAGGCCAGAAGGAAGCCTTTATTGGTGGTTGTATGGGAACGTATAACCCATCTCTATATGTCGTGAATGAAGCCAAGGCCCTTTTCCCAAATCACCGGATATCTTGCCTTCTTTCTCTTGGTACCAGTGTAAAAGCGGTCACTGGAATGAGCGGGCCACCTGATCTGACGACCACACGTCTCATCGACATCTTTGGAAGAATTGCAATTGACTGTGAAGCCACATCAGAGAATACTGCAAGATACTTTTCCGATACAGAAAATGTGTATTTTCGGCTGAGCGCAGAAGAGAGGTTACAAGGGGAAAGGTTATCGGAATGGGAAGAGCTTCCTGTGGCTCAAACGTACACGGACCAGTATTTGACACAATACGAGGTCGTAAAGAAAGTAGATCAGCTAGTACGCGTCTTGAATGAGAGTCTCCTCGCAGGTAAGTTGTAAGGCTTATTCCTTTATTCGGTTGCTCACTCGTATTCAAGTTCCTGTGGAACCAGCTGCAATACCTCCACCAAAAATAGAACTTTCGGCAGCCGAACGACGAGTATTCAAGGATTTGAAGGCAACAATTTCGATTGACGCTCTCCATGGCTCTCAGGCAAATTCCACGTGCCATCCTGGAACACGCAAGGTCCAGATTGGATCAATTATGAACTGGATTGAGGAAAGAGGTCCCAAACCTCTTTTCGTTGTCCTGGGTCCTGCTGGATCTGGGAAATCGTGCCTCCTGTCGACTGTGGCACAGATTTGCAAGGACAATGGATCCTACGCTGCGGGCTTTTTCTTCTCTCGCGACGACCCTGAACGAAATACAAGTGCTCGGCTCATTAATACGATCGTTTACCAGCTTTGCGAAGCGATTCCTGACCTTATTTTTTACGTCACTCGGGTTGTCGAAAGAGAGGCAAACATTTTGTCGCGTTCACTTCATGCGCGTCTGCACAACCTGCTCTTTCAACCTCTTCGTGAGTTTCGATCGGACCACCCAAATGTCCCATTTCGTCCTCGCGTCATCATCATCGACGCAGTGGATGAATGCGACGATGAAGACGAACAACGTCGGGTGATTGCAATAATAATTGAGGCGCTATCTAGTGAATCGTTCCCTTTCCTCTGCATCTTCTCCAGCCGGTTCAACCGACTTATAGAGGGTGTTCTTTCCTGTAACGCCCTTAGCCATATTGGAGTGACCTTCGGACTTGCTGAAGCCGAGGATATGAAAGATATTCGTTCTTACCTCGACGACAAGATGAAGGATATCCGAAACAAACATCCATCCGGGGCACAATTATCTGAGGGATGGCCCTCTTTGTCTGATATCCAGACTATTGTCAAGAGATCTGGCGGACAATTCATCTATGCTAAGGCGGTTGTCAGCTACGTCGAATCTCCATATCACGATCCACAGGATCGCCTTGAACACATCGTTACTTTATCACCCCAATCGGCGAGTGCGTTCGAGGTCCTTGACGAGCTCTACCGAGATCTGATGTTCTCGATCAAGGCTCTTGATGTTGCCGCGGAGGTCTTAGGCATTGGGTTACTTGGGTCAAGTTCCCGGTTCTGGGCGCCAAAGGGTTCTGCATATCAGGATTTCGTCAAGGGTCACTTCGAGAAGTTGGATGCGGATACCATTCTTACACCTCTAGCACCTGTGCTAAAGTATCAAGATAATCAAATCAAAGTATACCATCCCTCCTTTACTGATTTTCTTTTTGATCGTGCTCGATCTCGTGAATACTATGTAAATCCAAAGAAGTGGCAGGAGTGGAGTGTATCACGACTTGTGCAACTTTTCTATGACAAAGGTAGATATCATTTTGATGCCCTTCTTGCCGTCTGTCTGATTTGTTAGGTACACATGCTGGCGATGTCGATTACTTGATTAGGAGAGCAAAGCCAGGGACGGAATTACATCAGTTCATTAACGCAGGTCTTGAACTTGTCATCGACCATCCAAAACGTCTACCTACTGGAGGCGATTTCAATATCTGGCCGCTTGTTACCGAGGCATTCTTTTGGAGATTGAGATTTGGGATCTGGGTTGAAGTATGTTTTTCATTAATATAAATTCGAAGCAAGTTCTTCATTCTGCCTAATCAGAAAATCGCCATGGCCCTTATTCATCAAAGGAAAGGCTTCATTGTGCTTCCCGTTTTGATAAAGCTCGCTGCTGTCCATAAACTCAGCAACTCGTTCGTGCTTTTCGAGCTTTGTCGCACGATCGCTGCCTTGAAGGCCATGGGGTTCATTCAGGAGAGTGATAAAGATTGGAGACCTGATCCTGATGGTCTCTTGCGTTGTGTGGTCTATCTCGCTGATTTTTTCCAAGATCAACACCGGTACGGTCGCAAGGTTTTAATGCCAGAAGATTATCATTTTGCCACACTTCGTTGCTTGTGGTATTTGCATAATTCTCGTCGGCAAGTCATGTCATTTTTCAATTTCGTTCGCCTTGCACTTATCAATAGTCACAGGAGTATCCATTCCTCCCTCAGAGAGCAGCTTCAATCTATCAAGTACCTCCCAAGTAGATTCGGCATTCCGAGATACCTGAAAGATAGCTCCAGTAATATTACCCGTGGCATTCTCGAGGTCCTCTTCTCGGTGCTTCCTCGATCACCTCCATCTGTTGATCTTTTTGCTGCTTTGAATAAGCCATTTGATAACGAGGTTATTTCAATGAATCCTTCATTGTGCCAGAAGGCAAAAGGCCTCATTCACGAGTATCTTAAGGTAAGAACGGTGTACCTCAAATAACGTAAACAAACCTCTCAATCAAGATTCATTAACAGCACAACGATCCCGACTACGAAGGGAAGCCAGTGGAAGAACCTGACAAAGATGAAGACGAACCCCTGCCACATTTCAAGTGGTTCCTTGTCCAAGAAGATGAACAATAGGCATGCGGCCATTTAGTCGTCTTGATCAAACAAAAGGAGAGAGAAGGGTCTTATGTACCATTTGATTACTTAGGTTTGTGTGAAATTGATGGGATTCAATGGTTACTTGGAACTCATTGATTTGAGTTGGAACTCTTACAGTGAGAGCCAACCACATATCTCCGTCGCGCGACGTAAGTAGTGGACCTTTCAAACCAGCGAAAGGCATCCGTCTGTGGTGTTATGAACTTATGGAACAGTTTAAGGTGTCGAGAAATTACGGAGAATCCAATCCACTTAGCTAAATCAAGCCTGAAAACCATCAACTTCAAGAAACTCATAGACAATTGAAAAGTGAGGGTAGATAATATCGTTGAATTCCGAGTATCTGTCCCTAACGTCATTGATGGCACACAGGCGCATCATCACAATCCCATCCATTGAGAAGCTCGTAAGATAAATTATAGCATTTGCATTCTTGAATAAGAAACCTGTCGAAGTGCGGGCGCGGTTCGTCCACTTTTCCGCTACTCGTCTCTTCCAACGGCGCTTGGTAACTAGCATCGTGATGCTGTCAATAACTCTATTTTAGGGGGTGTGCATGATCAGTGAAGATGGCGTCACCCACTATAAGAAAATTACGTATGGCACTCCTTGCCCGATAGGCCAACAAAGGGTTTCTTGCATAAATTTCATTGTTGAATGGTTGGCTCAGGGATGAAAGGAGGTCTCCCAACGGAGCAGATTGAGGGAGTAAGGAGGGAAGCACTTCTAGTGCATCGCAGTATATGTTACTTGACATGTCCCTCAGATATTTCGGAATACCAAATAATACTGGGAGATACGTGAGGGAACGAAGCTGGTCCTTGAGGGAACGGCAGACGACACTATGGGTACCAGCACTTAGTATACAACCATTGAAGACAGAACGACACTTACTATCGAGGTGTTTGTAGATACCACATACAGTGACGAACTGCAGAACAATAATCTTCGGCTAATATAACTTTTTGGCCATCAAGATAATCAGAGAGATATGTGATGCAGAGCCAAAGATTGTCGGGATCGATATCCCAATCTTCTTCTACTCCAGAGATGAACCCAGCACTCTCCAGGTCGGCGATTGTGCGACAAAGCTCGAACAGAAGAAATGAGTTGTTGAGTTTATGACTGGCAGCAAGTTGTATCAGAACGGTGAGCGGAACACAGTTTTCTCGTCGTCGAAAAAGGACAGTGGCAATTTTCTACTCATATAGATGAGATCTTTCTACCAGGAGATACTTTACACCATGACGTACTTCGAGGGAGATCCAGAAATGTAGTTCCCGGAAAAATCCGTTAACAACGAAAGGCCATATATTGAAATTGCCACTGCAAGGGAGACATTTGGGATGATCAATGACAAGTTCAAGGCCGGCATTTATTGCCTGGTGTAAGTCTGTGCCGGGTTTTGCTTTTTTGAGAAGATAGTTGATGTCTTGCATACTTATGTCTAAAACGAGGGTCAACCAGCCGCAATCCATTGTAAAAGGTAACATACCGTTAGGATCCTCGTAAAACAGTTGCACCAGGTGTGACACAAGCCACATGCGCCACTTGGATAATTGGACAAAAAATTCCCGAGATCGGGCAAAATCGAGAAGAAATTCTGCAAAGGACAGATGATAAAATTTAATGCGATGACGTTCATACTTCAAAACAGAAGCAAGAGGTGCAAGGACGACAACTGCATTCAACTTCTCAAAGTGTTCCTTGATCCAGTCACTCAGCCATGTCAAAGTGTCTGGCAGCCAGAGCTGGGATCTCGATTGAACCAGGTGAATGCCCAGGATCTCGATGGCATTTTGTGGCCTCTCAACCAATAGCATCAAGGTCCGATAGAGATCATCGAGTGCAGCAAATGGGTTCATGCCCGATTGAGATGGCGAGATGGTCAAAACGTCTTGAAGTCGAACATGTGGTTCATAATGCGATGGGTCGATGTATCTGACCACTGTTGCAGCGTATATAAATTGTCCACCGGAACGCTCAACAATGGTCTCGATATCAGATTTGGTAGGCCAGCCGTGAGGTATACGGGATCGGAAGGGGTGTTCGTCTCGGATACGACCCACGTTGAAATTGAGGTATGTGCGAATATCGTCCTTCTCGGCATCTTCAGTTACTCCAAGATCGACTCGACTGTGTATCAGGGGTTGGACGAAGGGATGGGACAATAGATTCTCAATGTTAATATTGAAGCAACTAGAGACAAGACAAAGGAAAGGAAAAGACTCATTAGATAGTGCTTCCGCTACGGTCGCAAGCACTTGAACTTGGTCGTTTGCATTGATGCATTCGTCCAGAGCATCAATAATGATGACGCGAGGATGAATAGAAATGCCAGGTTGGTCTAATTGGAGCTGACGAAGTGGTCGAAGGAGCAGCGTATTCAGCTGGGATTGAAGAGAACGGGATAAAATGCTACTCTCTACTTCGACTACTCGAGCAACGTAAGGTCGAAGCTCAGGAAGAGCTTCGCAAATTTGGTAAGAAATCGTGTTGATCAGCCGAAGACTGGAATTTCGCTCGGAGTCGGCACCAGAAAAGAAGAAACTTGCAGCGTAGGACCCGTTATCCTTGCAGATTTGTGCGACAGACCACAGTAGGGAGGATTTTCCGGATCCGGCCGGGCCTAAGACGACGAAAAGCGGCTTCTGACGTTTTTCACACTTGATCCACTTGGTTATACTTGCGATTTGGACCTGGCGTGTCCCTGGAAGACAACTTGAAAAAGTCGTCCGTGCTTGAGAGTCATGGTAGGCATTAACAGCAATTAACTTCTCCAGTTTGTCCAACGCTTGAAGTTGATTAGAAGAGAGTTCCGTCGGTGACGGCATAGTCTGTACCATAATGGGGGCTCCAATCCAGATCGGTGTGTTGGACAACAACAATCACAGTGAAACATACCTGCATAGGCTAACGCTTCCACGAGTTGATTGACTTTCTGATCAACATCGCTTTGCTTCAGATAAGCTTCCGTATGGGATTTGACGGCCGAAAGTGCCTTCCACTGTGCCAGTCCGACTTCTTGCAACCCCCTCTCTACATTCAGGCGGAAATATAAACATGGTTTTGTCGAATATTCTTCGGCCACCTCTTGTGCAGTAGTTTCACAGTCTGCAACGATTTGTTCGAGGAGGGTGGTCAGGAGCATGGTCGTGTTCTCGGCTAGGTCTTGGCCAATTACATTTCGAACACCCGCACCGATAGAAACGATGCAGGCTAAAGCATGACCTGGAAACGTATATTTTGCTTCTTTCTGGACATATCTTATTGGGTTATTGTATTGCACACCGCCAATGTAAGTTTGTCGAAGATTTGCATCCCCAATATCAATGCTCTTGAAGAAAGGAATCGCCGCGGTTGTCGCTCTGCAAGCCTCAACAATCGTACAATTGTAATTTGGGTGCTTATTAGGAATCCAGGAACGAAAGAGAGTGATGGAGGCCATGTTCTGCACGGTTGTGGCAGAGACAAAGCTAACTTGGTCATCAGTATCGGTCTGACAAAGAAACAGGTATCCCACCATTTTGGTCCATTATCATCCAACATACGCAACTCCTTCGCAGTCTCCTCATCTACATTTAACCGGGAGCTTATGATTTTCACGATAGCGTCTTCTAGGCGACTCGCCTTAAAAATGCCATCTCTGTGAGGCCAACTTTGCCGTTCGGAAAAAACATATCTTGTGATGTCGATATAGGCGTCGATAGCATGGTCAATTTCCATTCGTAGACGAAATAGCAATATGACTATAATCCTAAATGAAGAGTGAGCCTCTGCTCTCTAGAAACAAATTGCAAGGCCTACCCTCCTGTACCAGTACCGCCGGCAAGATCAAACACATCACATGGTCTCGGAATCTCTGAAAGATTCTGTGTTTGTTTCATGCGATAAAGGACTTCTTTCAAGATGAGGAGAGATGACAATCCCCGAATCCCCCCACCGTCTTCAAAATGCGTCAAGACACACATAGTCCTTACCGAAGCGACACCTACCAATGGATAACAGCCGCAAACCCTGGTAGCTTAAGCCAATCCCTTGAGTGGACATGGTAGTCGTAGAAAAAGGTGGAAAGATAACGAATCCGGACACGTTGTAGGTTACACATCTTTCGGGAAGTATTGACTACTTAAGTCACTGAGTTTGGAGTAAGGGCAAGGCTATTAA
>JAIUJM010001161.1:0-10182 GCA_026262225.1 Inosperma sp. D86 | reverse complement strand
GGAGAAACTTCTCCATAAGACTAGGTAGTTTATGTTGGAAACCTGGGCTATCATGGATAATAAATTGTGTGTTCTCTGGTGAGGTGTACTCCCGGTCTATGTGCGCTGGGCCAGGCTGATCAAACGCCATGTCAATTTCCTCAGGTTTCAATTTAATTTATCGCCAAGCAGGCAGAACGGGTTCTCACATTAAGATCGACATCTAATATCTTTTGAATGAGGTCAGATTTGCCAGCGCCATTCTAAGAAAGAGTGAGCACATGTGCAATTCTTATGATCGGATACAAACAAAACAACCCACTTTGCCGGTCACAAGTATTCGAAACCTGCAGGTAATGTGAATGATCAAGAGATAAAGGAAAGGAAAATTTTAGCGCACCGTGGTTTTGTTTTATTGGCTTCAGTACCCTTGAGAGGTGTTGTGGAGGTTGCAGAAAAAGAGGACAGGTTGTGTTGCACTCTTGATGGTGGCTCAGTCAGACCTGCTGTGAAAGCGAAACCCCGTTGACGAACAAGGGCTTGATAAAGTGCTGGATCAATGTCAGATTTCACTGGCCCCGATTTCCGTGGTTGGGTTGTCAGGTTCTGCCAGGGGGGTAAGGATAGCCTGGAAGGTTTCTTTTGTATTGTCACAGTACCTAGCAAGTTCCCGAGTTTTAAAATCAAACCAAGCTTGACTTGAGAATATATTTACTCACCAGCATCTTCATGAACATTGTACGACCTCAAAATGCGAGTGAAAAGCTCCTCTGGTCCAGGGAAGACAATATCATCCTAAAAGATACGTTAGTGTCCGTCAATTGTACTGAGATACATATATACCTCAGTTAAAACAGATATCCAATCCGCGTCCTTAGTTATAACCAGTGTGGCATTGAGATACTGGAGTAACAACGTTATCAGCCTGTATTTAAAAATAGAGAATACATATTCGCAAACTCTTTTCAAGAATTGTTCGTGTAGCCATGCTGAGGGATGGACAATCTGAAAAAGCGACGGAGATGAGGAGTTACGGTCAAACAAAAAAGGAAGAAGAAAGAGTGTACGACATACTCCAGTTTCTGTCCTGTCAGAGATGACAGCTTGATAGGAATGTGAGCCTCGACGACCTGAAAAAGCACTTTGACCTCTTGAACTGCCTTGTCCCTTCGATGTTCCCCTTGAGCTGCGATGGGTTGTCTGTGGACCTCGAGGCTTACCTGTTCCTGACACTGGGACATCAGAATGGACAGCCGTCGTTGGGGAGTTGTTGGAGTCAACTCCTTTACTGGTGAAATTTATCGTGCGGATAAACACAGATTGGTTTCGAGGGGCGGTGCCATTCTCTTGTAGCAGATCATAAATTTCTTCTTCCTGAGGCCCAACTCTCACACTTGCACTACCAGCTTGAGTACAGTCCCAACGGTAGGAATGAGAGGTGTCAGATTGATTGTCGACTTTGAACTCAAGAAGGACTGCCTGGCCGCTGGTGCTCGTAGATGTTGCGATTCCCCAAGAACTGACTTTGTCCCAGCCGACGACTACTCCAAGAAGTTCCCCGGTTTTTAATATTCGTCCGCGCGGTCCTGTGACGTACTCGTACCAACTCCTTGCATTTTGTTCGATACAGCTCTGTATTACACTTGTATTCATTAGATCACACGTCGAGCCACCCTCTGGCATCGTCAGAATCGCTGCTTCTTGTGCAGTACTCTCGAATCTAAGTGCTCTAGAATTGAGAAGGTTAATAAAAATTATGCTTCATGACTTGTACTGATACTTGCGATGAGTCCGTGCCTGAGGTGAGTACAGACGAGCTTGTTAGAAAAGTATTGCGACCGTAAGGGTGATCTTGGTCGATTTCAAGCTGTTCAATGTCTATAGGGCAAAATGAAGGCGGAACCCCTCGTCTGTTGATAGGGCTGTTGGCAGGCTGAAAAATATTGAAGAGGAAGTCGAATTTTCCTAGTTGAGTAATAATCCCAACGTCTCCAAGGCCAAAACCTTGTTTTCGATATTCGATAGGAAACCGTGTTCCAGGGCCAGGGATCCATAACGGGGATCCTCTTCCCTTTGTCAGTAACTGGTAATAATATATTTCATGATCTGCTCTTGGAGGCCCGTAAACAACGGCTTCATCTGGAACAGTTTCTGTATTTCGATTGCTTTCTTCTCCGTACAAAATTATTAATAATTAATGAAATGTGTTTGTTCGAAGGTAGCGCACCCGTACGATGATCATTAGATATGTTAACATTCACAGCTAAGCCACGAGCGCCAGTGGTTGGAGCATGTAATGCGTATCGTGGTTCTGTCATGTTCATTGTTCCGATGTTCCTCATCATAGTTGGCGAGCTTTTTCAAGATAAGCAGTTTGGTTAAGTTGATTATTCAAGAAATATATACCTCGAGCTTCGCTGTGGCGGTGGTATAGCATATCGAGCTGGCCTTCCGGATGACCTCGAAGAAGAAGGGTTCAACGGTCTGGATGTACGATGACCTCTGTTTTCGTTCATTTGCGAGTTGGAAGAAATGAATGAGTCATCGGCTGGATCGCGCTGATCATGATCAATGTCATCGATCATCGTCACGCGTCACTGATGCGCCAAGCATTCCAAATTTTCGTCATGGTCAAGCGTACACGCTTACAGACGAGGGAGTCTTTGTGAGGTGCTGCGTAGAAGGTGTGCCTATCACGAATTTTGTTGAATGTGCTGAATGCCGACTCGAATAAGTATTCAGGTTGAATCAACCAAATTCCATAGGGCGATGACCTCATCATGGACACTAGAGTTTCGACAAACGAACACGGGAGCCGCTAAATGGTTGGTAACCGCTTTATTTCTTGAGCTAATAGGACAGTTCTAAGTTTACACTGACTTATTGTCTTCAAATCTTGCAGTCAGCTTGTTTCCACATATAGGATCCCTCGTATACCCTTTTTTTTATAAAAAAAATGGCAATTACAACGTCAACCCCCAATAACGATCTCGGTATCCTCTTCGACTACCATCCTTTACCAACAACCGTCGTCTCCTCTCACTAGATTGTGCACCAAACCCGATCCGAAGCTCAGGAAGATTTCAGGTTCAATGAGCCTGCTCCCGCCATCACTCACGCACAGCCGCAAGCGCAGGCTTGCTATCATTTGCCTATGTGGCTCCCTCTTCTTCAACCCGGCCATCGCCACTACTCTAGCTCCGATAAAAACATTAAGGGTTCTTCCAAGTTCCCACCCGTCTACTTCAAAGATGACAAATGCATCGGTGGATAATATACCACTCAACCCATACGCTCAATTGTTCGTCCCTCGTTTCGCCATTTTATCAGACGACGTTCCTCAGGATCTGGTGATGGAGCCCAATAATGGCATTCATCAGTTATCACCTTTGGATTCCTTGTCCGCCAGTCCAAATTTACTCACAAGCCCGAATTATCGGACGATCCTTGACGCGTTTTGGACCTCTGTGCCCATTCCCTCGTCTTCCTCCAACTCATGACCTCCCGCTTTACCCTCCTGGTCTTCCTCAACCACCTCATCAACATCAACATCAACCGTCATCGATTCATCGATCGTCGTCATCTCTCTTATCCTGACTATTCTTCATCTTACGCACCTCTCCTCATCGACGCATTCAATTGATGCTGCATGCAAGAGTTCTGAAATGCCTTGCTATGCGCTGTCATCGGTCGTGTCCTCTAATGGGATCTATTCGTCTGTGCCGTTCTTGGAAAGGAGGAAAAGCGTACACGACCAACGGGCCGTTAACCATCTGATCTGTTCTTGGCCAGGTTCGAAAAGGTTTTAAGAAGGCTTTCTTAATTGAGACTTGTGAGCCTCTCTTGGTGAGGTTTTCATTTTGTTTTAATCTCGTATGTTTTTTTCCCTCTCCCCCTCCCTCCCTTACAGACTCACTTAACACTGACACAAAAACACAACTTCCCAGGTCATATATCCGTTCTGCCCTCTCACCGATCATATACCTCCATCGTCGTCTGAATTATCCAACGACTTCATATGTGCCTATGATCCAATCCGCCTACGTCCAAGGATGTGTCATCCCCCTCCTGCTCTTCAACCTCTTTGCCTCGGTCGAGCATTTAGAGGTGTTGGAGTCGATCGTTGGACAGCCTGGAGCTAGTGTCAGTTTGTGGCCTTCGCCAACGGAGGCAGGGAGCTCATGATCTCTTGGCGTTTTGTGCAAAGTTAGAAGAGTATCAAACCTTGAATAAACCAACGTGAACAGATGATGAAGGGCAACTCATGTGTTGCTGTGCCTGGTTTGTTCGAGGATGGTGGTGTGCTGAGCGTGTTGGATATACTTAAGTTGAGGGAGCTGTCGGATGTGCTTCGTCAGAAGCTGGTCCTTTAAAACTGGTTTTTTTGGCAAGGTCCCATAAATTTAATAAATCGTTGATTACTACATTCTTCATAAGTTATACAGGGTGATGGCAAACTTTGTACACGGACACCTTCAGCCGTCATTGGACCATACCAAAGGACATCTTTTTGTCGACCCATAAGTGATTATGACATTTTGACATTTTCTAATAGCCTAATTCTGGAAATCTTCTTACGATCGGATCCTATCGCCAGTGTTTGTCTCTTCACGGATCAACGTTGCAATTTTCTCTTCGAATCCACGAAGAACACCCATTTCACGGATGCGACTGCAAATCCTAGCAGATTGGTTTTCCCTGTACTGTCGCACTACATCAGAAATGAGGCGTGTTGATAGTTCCTTGGGTTGTTCTGTACCCATGGTTTCTTGGAAAAGATGGTGAAGGACACATATGAGGTTGGTAATGTAAGCACCGATGTAGTGGGCAGTGAACGGACTAGTAGAACAACACAAGTTTGAGCACAGTATACCAGGCAGACATGACCACTTACATCTTTCGGTATGTTTCTTGGAGAAATTTGACAGCTAAGAACCCAATCACGACTGGAATTTCCAAGATTCCTAAGGAACCAGAAACACTCCTACTAGCTGTGCTGGAGAGGAAACTATGGTCATGTCTCAACACAAATATTAGTAACCCAATTCCCATTGGTTAACCATGCCAGACTCACATTTCAGGTGCTGCACTGGACTCCACTAGGTCCCCAAGCAGCAACATATCAACAAAGAATTTTGGGCTGGACAGCAGCTACAAAAAGGGGATGTCCGTTCTTGAATCAAAACTTCAATGATTCACAAGTCGCGATACCTTTTCTGGGTCATGAAAATCCCAGATCTTGAGAATATCATCGTGAATCCGCCACACACATTGGTTCAGGGTATGCCTCTGAAAGCTTATACTCTTGCTTAAATCACGCCAGTATTCTGCGATAATCATGAGGGCAAGCAAGCAAACGGGGCGGTGGATGAAATTCTTACTCTTAAAACCTTCCCTGAACGAATCAGAGTTAAAGAGATGGCACATTGCAACTAGTTTCTGAAAATTCCACACACCGAATTGAAAGTTCAACCTTCTGGCTTGTGTTTATTCGCTGGGCAATAACCGAAGGAACTACTCCAGCATCTTCTTCCTCGCCCAAGCATCTACGAGTAACATTAGTCAATTCCAGGAGTGTCTCGAAGCTCCCTAATGGCATGATTGATAAGCTGTTGGTCTACTCGAAAAAGGCAGAAAGACCAACGATCATAATCAATAGATGAAGAGACCCTGACGATCGATTTTTCCATGCCTGGTGGCCACTTAAATTTCTTGATACGCTCATTGAAACAGGTATCGGCAGCATTTTCAGCCTCCTTGTCGGAGAGCTCCTTCTTTCCACTCAATGCCCTAATGTATTGTTCATTGACAAGTTCATCGTACTTAGTGCTTACAACAATAACGGGGATATTCACTTGAATATCAATCAGACGATGAAAACACATGGAACTAGATAGCGATCTTACATTCATGAGCCAGTACGAGGAGCATCTCGTCTTCAGTTTGTTGCAAACTTACACCCTCGCAAGGGCTTAAGACACAATGCCTATTGAGAAAGATTGTTAACCTTGATCCTATGTTTAACGCAGCACATACCAGATAGCATGCACTCTGGAATGGGTTTCCATCTTACTCCTATCACGGAGAAACTTCTCTACAGTGTTCCAGTTGTCTGCTGAACCTGCTCCAAAACCTTGGCTATCGTGGAGGATAAACCCTGTATTCTCTGGAGACGTGTACTCCATTTCTATGTTAGCTCTCCGAGCCCGATCATGGGCAATGTCAATTTTCTGAGGTCTCTACTTAAGCCGGTATGGCCTAACAAGCAGAACAGGTCCTCACTTTGAGATCGATATTGAATATCCTTTGAATGAGTGAAGACTTGCCAACACCCGTCTAAGAAAATGTTTGGGCACGATCGCTATGAGATGTGAACCACGGGAACCTACATTGCCGATCACGACTATTCTAAACCTATGGGCGATGTGAGTAATCCCAGTAAAGGAAAGACGACTACTTTGGCGCACTTTGGGCGGGAGGAGAGGGACTCTTCAGCTCTTAATGGTAAATCTGGAATCTCATCAATTTCGTAGCCTCCATATGGCGACGGTTCAGAAGACTTCTTTTGTATTGTCAAAGTACCTACCCGAGGTTAAGATCAGGCTGAGGCAATTGAATTTTATTAGAGTACTGACCAGCACTTTCGTGAACACAGTACGACTCCAAAACACAGGCAAAAAGCTCTTCAGGTCGAGGAAAGACAGTGTCTTCCTGCACGTTCAGAGTTCAACTAATGTTAACATGCGCCCACAGTACCGAGCTACACATACCTCTTTTAAAACAGATATCCAGTCCGCGTCCTCAGTTATAACCAGGGAGACATTGGGATACTAGAGTAATCTCATCAGCTTGTGTATAGATGAAAAAAATCTCGTGAACCATTTCCAGGAATTGTTCGAGTAGCCATGACGAAGGATGAACAATCTGAAGAGAAGTGATAGGGTTGAAAAACATGATCAATCAAAAAGAAACTCTGTACGACGTACCCCAGCTTCTGCTCTGTCAGAAATGACAGCTTGGCAGGAATGCGAGCCTCGACGACTTGAAAACACAGTCTGACCTCTGGCACTGCCTTGTCCCCTGTATCTTCCTTTCGAATTGTGGGTTGTCGGTAAGCCTCGAGGTTTACCCGTTCCTGACACTGGCACGTCGGATTGGACAGCCGTTGGTGGAGAGTTATTTGAGGCAACTCCTTTACTGGTAAAATTTATCGTGCGGATAAAAACAGACTGATTTTCAGGAGGCGGATCATTGTCTTGCCGAAGATCAGAGATTTCTGCCTCCTGAGGCCCAACTCGTACACTTGCACTACCAGCCTGAGTGCACTCCCAACGATAGGCTTGAGAGGCACTGGATTCATTTTCAACTTTGAACTCAAGGAGGACTGCCTGGCCGCTGGTGCTTGTAGACGTTGCAATTCCCCAAGAACTGACTTTGTCCCAGCCGACAACCACTCCAAGAAGTTCCCCTCTTTCAAGGATCCGTCCGCGCGGCCCTGTAACATACTCGTACCAGCTCCTTGCGTTCTTCTGAATGCAGCTCTGTATTACATTTCTATTCATTAGATCACATGTTGAACCACCCTCAGGCATCGTCAGAATCGCGGCTTCTTGTGCAGTACTCTCAAATATGAGTGCTCTAGGAGTAAGCCGGTTAATAACATTCATGCTTCATAACTTGTACGGATACTTGCGATGAGCCCGTGCCTGAGGTGCGTACAGACGAGCTTGTTAGGGAGGTATTGCGACCGTAGGGGTGATCTTGGTCAATTTCAAGCTGTTCAATGTCTATAGGGCAAAATGAAGGTGGAACCCCTCGCCTATTGATAGGGCTATTGGCAGGCTGAAAAATATTGAAGAGGAAGTCGAATTTTCCTAGTTGAGTAATAATCCCAACGTCTCCAAGGCCAAAACCTTGTTTTCGATATTCGATAGGAAACCGTGTTCCAGGCCCAGGTATCCATAACGGGGATCCTCTTCCCTTTGTCAATAGCTGGTAATAATATATTTCATGATCTGCTCTTGGAGGCCCGTAAACAACGGCTTCATCTGGAATAGTTTCTGTATTTCGATTGCTTTCTTCTCCGTGCAAAATTAATGAAATGTATTTGTTTGAAGGTATGCGCACCCGTACGATGATCATTAGATATGTTAACATTCACAGCTAATCCACGAGCGCCAGTGGTTGGGGCATGTAATGTGTATCGTGGTTCTGGCATGTTCACTGTTCCGATGTTCCTCATCATAGTCGGCGAGCTTTTTCAAGATAAGCAGTTGAATTATTTTGGTCATTCAAAGAGCTGACCTGCCAGATGACCTCGAAGAAGGGTTTAATGGTCTGGATGTACGTTGACCTCTGTTTTCGTTCATTTGCAAGTTGAGAGAAATGATCGCGCCAATGAAGATCGCGAGATCATGATAGCGGAGAACGAACATCGACGGATCACGTGTGTCATGTGTCGGCGCGTTTCCTGGACGTGACTCGCCAAGTTCCAACAACGATTTCGGTATCTTCTTCGACTATCATCCTTCGCTAGACCGAGCACCAAACCTGAGGCCTGATATTTGGATCAGGAAGATGTTAGGTTCGATGAGCCTGCTGTCACCATCGCTTATGCACAGGCGCAAAAGCAGGCTTACATTGCTCCCTCCTCTTCAAGGCCACCGCCACCGCTCCGGCTCTGATAAAAGAATACGGATTCTTTCCACCGTCTCCGATTACCAAAGTGCACCCGCAGATAATATACCACTCAATCTATTTCATCAAGCAGAGTTGCTCTGGATCCAACGGAGTCGAACGGTATTCATCAGTTGCCTCCTCTGAATTTTTTTGTCGGCCAGTCGTCTAAATTTTCTCACGATTCGAAGCAAGAAATCGTCCTTTGTGCCCTTGCCTTCCTCCAATTCCTGATCTCCTGCTTACCCTCCAGGTCTTCCACGCCCACCTTGTCAATCACGATCCCCATCTTCTCTACCTTATCTACCTCTACCCATTGACGCAGTCAAAGAATCTTACACGGCCGAGTCCTGAAACGCCTTGCTCATGCGCCATCATCGATCGGTCTCCCAATAGGATCTATCCGCATTGAGGGGGAGTTGACAATGTTATTTTTCGAACGAAGTCCTTTGTGAGGTTGTCTCGAGTCTGTTCTTCGCCAGGTTCGGAGAAGGATTCAAGAAGGCTTCTTTACTCGGGATTTCTGAGGCTCTCTTGCCTAAGTCCTTGTTTGGTTTCAATCCCATACGTTCCCCTTCCCCTCCCTCCTGTATTTTCCCATTGATTTAGACTATGATCCAATTTGTCAACGTCCAAGGATGCATCGTCCCTCGCCTACTCTCAGACCGCTTTGCTTCGGTTGAACATTGACAGGCTTTGGAATTGGATGTTTACCAACGAGTTCGTTGGTAGTTTGTTTGTGGCCGTCGTCAAGGATGATGACGACGCCAGAGCGCCAGGGAGCATATTACCAGCAGCCGCTGTTGCTGATGGTGTTTCAGCATTTTGTGTGAAGTTGGGAGAGTACCGAACCAAGTGTGGACAAATGAAGGGCAAGGGCGAGAGCGACTCGCGTGTTATTGTGCCTAGTTGGAGTGGGATGCGGAGATAAGTTGAGGGAGTTGTCGGATATGCTTTGTCCATAGTATATATTATTGGGAAGCGGCTGCGGTGGCAGTTGGGACACTCGCCTCGGCGAAAATCAAGATTATTTTAAAATACCTTTGTAGCAGATAATCACCTTTTCCTCGATCGGAGGTTCCGGTGGTGGGACATCTCGGGGGGTATTACTATTAGGGAAAGACAACAAGAGAACCGAAAACTGTATTTTTGTATCAAGAATTCACATCGTAAAATAAATCACTCATTTATCACTTTCGTCAGTGGGATTCAAAGGTATTAGGGACTTTGGAGAAGAGAGATCAAAGGACGACGACCTCTTCTGCAAAGGTTGGCTTACTTTATCAGAATCCGCTGCTGGAGTTGGATAGTTAAATAAATCAGGGCCAACGGATGGCAGTTACACACATCTGGAAATGATACACACCGGTCATCCTTCCGGCTTGTCCTGATTGGCTGGGGGTTAACCGATAGGACTGCTTCTTATACCAGAGATTGTCGGTGAAGTTGGATGTTCCCTGAATGAATCACAGTCATCGGATAGTACATACATACAACTGCTGGAAATGGAACATACTGAAGTTCGTT